>JALLPF010000050.1:0-19599 GCA_036939455.1 Cyclotella distinguenda | reverse complement strand
TGACGATTCCTTGATAGGACAAAGCCGTCATCGTCATCATCCTCTTGGGCGGCATGAAGAAGGTAATACCATATCAACCTCATGATGTCGCTATTGTTGAAAAGACTCCGGTAACATGCTGGCCATTTATGGTGAATAAATGGGACGGTTTTGCATTGGGAGTATTTAGAACTTTAGATAAATAGAGTTTTGGGTGGCGTCATCACTTTTCGAGAAGCGGAATGAACTTTCTCGTCACCAATCTCGTTTTTTGAGCTAACGACTGATAGAAATCTAGAAGTCTAGCGTTCTGGGCATGCTCCATTATTCATTAATAAATACGATCAATTGTTCCGAATCAATCTTAGACACAATTCAACGGATTGAATGTTCCTGCGTTGCAAAAAAAACGTCAAACTCAAATTTCTTGGGATGAAATCACCGAATATCTTCGGTCTGTCCGGCCGATGGTATCTGGATACCAAAAGAGATCGTGCTCCTTTTGTTCCTCACACACATATACATGCCTACCGCCTACCAAGATACCTACGCCCCTATTTACTTACATTTCTGTTTTGCCGTCAGACGCGTTGCGACCGTGGGTCCGTTTATTTAACCAACAGGATTCCCCCAAAACGTCGTGTCTGGCCAGTGGAGTTGAAATAAAGGTTATATCATACAACAACTCTACAGAAACCTTTAACATTGATTTCATCTTAAATTTTCATTGAAGCAGTCGAGTTCTCGTCCGTTCTCCACATCATGCACCGATTCTTCTCTCGTGCTTCACCTCCTCGACATCGTTTTCCTATCAACAACATCATGATCCGGGTGGACAACGCTCCCTGCCAATACGCTCCACGCTGCCCTCTATAAGTAATCCGATAGTGAGCAATCGTCATCATGGCACCCTCACATATCGCATCCAGTGTACTGCTCTTCCTGACAGCATCTTCCGCGTTATCTCCCGTCGCAGCCTTCACCACACCACCCATCCACACCACCCTCAAACCAATCCACCATCCCAGCCCGAATCCCACAACAATTCGACAACTCGCAACGACCCATCTCGAAAACAAATCACTCCTCTCCGACAATGACGAGGCCATCCTCTTCGGACCACCAACGACCACCCACCGCACCCCCAACCAATCAACAGACTCGCTCCTCCACCAACTCTCCTCCATGCGCCAAGCACTCCCCTCCTGTCCCTCCATCTGGAGCCACCTCGCCACCCACTGTACCAACTCACGTGCCATCTTCGACGAACACCTCTCCGACGTCACGATCGATTGGACATTCTCTCAGATGGAAGACAAGGTACGTCGATCGGCCACGGCATTTACCAAGTTGGGAGTCACCGCGGGGGTCCATGTCGCGGTGCTGGGGGAAAACTCGGCCATGTGGTTGGTGGTGGATCATGGGGTGCAACTTGCTGGAGGGTGAGTGCGGACCATGGATCGTTTCTCCCGGTCGAAAATTTGTGATACTCACTGCACGATGTACAATTAGGGTGACCGCTGTTCGTGGTGCCGATGCACCCTTGGACGAACTACGGTACATTTACGAACATTCAGACAGTGCCGGGATAGCCGTGTTGCAAGACGCAACGCTGTTGAAAAAGTTGGCGGAGGATGCCGAGGAGAGGGGATTGGAGGCTCTGGGATTGCAGAATGATTTGTTTGGAAAGGTTAGGACCATTGTTCTAATGCATAGGGGTAGGGCTTTGGAGGAGGATGTTCGGGCGCTGGGGGAGAAGAATGGGGTGGATGTTCGAATTTTGTCGGATCTTATTGAGGAATCGACGCCTGCTCGGTATGAGGACTTGCCGAAGGTTGGTCGTCAAGATTTGTCAACGAGTGAGTGGAGTTTCTGCTGGTTTTCACATTGAGCCAGTTGCACTGATTTCGCTCATCGTCGCTGGGGGCAACGCCGGCAGTTGTTTACACGTCTGGAACAACGGGGAGGCCCAAAGGAGTCATGTTGACCCATGGGAATCTTTTGCACCAGACAGGTCACCGAATGGCCCCAACTCGACCCTACGAGGAAACGGAGCCATTGCCGGGAGAACTTATGCTCTCGCTTCTCCCAGTGTGGCATATTACCGAGAGAACCTTCGAACTCTACATGCTTGTTCGTGGATGCCATGTCGTTTATTCTGGAATACGTTGGTTCAAGAATGATTTGGCGAAACATCGTCCCCAGGTGAATCTATTTCGAGACGTTGGCATTTTGGACTTACATCTTTAATTTTCTATGTTGCCCGATTCGACAGTGGATGGTCTTGGTCCCAAGGTGATTCTATTCTTGACAAGGACAACATATTACATGATTATTATGTACTTTTTGACTCATACGGTTTCGTGGTTCTGGCTTACAGGGTGCTGGAAAAAGTTGCAATGGGCGTACAGGAGAAATTCGCAACTGGTAGCTCAATCGCAATGGCACTTGTAAAACTTTTCATATTCACCAGCACCCTCAAACATAAGCACAGAAAAATATGCCAAGGATTGATTGTTGGCGATTCGCCTCCTTCTGCGCTGAATAAACTCGTGAGCAGCAGTATTGTGAGAGTACTCGCACCGGTGAATTTCGTCGGCAACAAGATTGTTTGGTCCAAGGTGCAGGCTGGGTTTGGGGGTCGACAAAAGGTCATCATAAGTGGTGGGTCTGCACTCTCGGGATCGCTGGAGACATTTTAGTAAGTCACACGCTCATGCGGGGATTTTTTCTTGGAAATAGTATGTTCATTTTACTATTCAACCGTTCCCTCGAAGCGAAAACTGCGGAGTTGATATTCTGGTAGGATACGGCTTGACAGAGTGTGAGATGCCCACCAAATTTCCCCCCGATGATTGAACCAATCGTTTGATGCGCTCACTCTTTACAATTCCTCTAGGCTCTCCATTACTATCCTATCGGCGAAAAGATCGCAATCTCGTGACAGCCGGATGTGTTGGTTTTGCTGCCACAGACACAGAGCTTAGAGTGGTAGACCCCGCGGCAATCCTCGAACAAGGAGAAAGAACCGCTCTTCCAGATGGCACACCGGGTGTTGTTCTCGGACGCGGTCCACAGGTCATGCGAGGCTACTACAAAAATCCCGAAGCAACTTCAAAGGCCATCGACAGGTGGGGATGGTTTGATACGGGCGATATAGGACGCATCAATCCTCTGACGGGAGATCTCATTCTGACAGGTCGGGCGAAAGATACAATTGTGCTCTCAAATGGCGAAAACATTGAGCCCCAACCTTTGGAAGGTGAGATTATAAAATCTAGCTATTTACCATGCCATCATATTGGCCGCCAGTTACATCGTTTTTTTGTCTGCACCCAAGATGCGATATTAAGCGAGACTGATTTAATAGAGCAAGTCATGCTGTTCGGACATGAGGGACGAAGCTTGATTGCCATCACAGTTTTGAATCCGAATGAGCTTGTCAAAGCTGGATTACTGGAGGATGCTCTGGCCAGATCAGTCAGCAAAGATCACGATCTTGTCAACGATCCCAAGTGCTCCGAAGAGGTCTGCTCCCGGGCGACCGAACGACTCGCTCATGCATCGGCGCAAATTCGATCCATGGATGGAGTTGCGAGTCGTGTCGCCTCGGAAGTAAAACGGGCGACTTCATCGAGTTCGTTTCGTAAGTGGGAGCAAGTGAAGGAAATTTATATGACTCTGGAGCCATTTGCCATGGCGAATGGACTGTTGACCCAAAGTTTCAAGGTGAAACGAGATGCTGTGGCTAGAAGATATGAATCTGAACTACCCTAATTCTAGACTGGTGAAATCTCGTTGACGTTTCGTCGGATGCCATCAACTTTAATCACCTTATGGACCCTTGGGCGGCTTTCTATGGCATCAAAACGGTAGGGAAGAACGACAAGGACTCGAATTGACTTTCACAATTTTAATCCAGGTGAAACACAATAATTATTTTAATTATCTTTGTTAATACTATTGTCGATTCAGAAATTACTTCGACACACGACCGATATTCAAAGACTTGCATTAAATGACAGGAGCCCTATGAATCGTTGTAGAAAAATGTCCTTCCTCTCATGACTATAGTGATGATTAATCTAATTAATGATCCACGAGTCGACGCAAGGGCACGACCTCATTAATTAACAAAACATCGGTAAACAACAATTTTCTACCCGTAGACTTTCCAGAAAACCCGGACGACATTAACAATGTCGTACATAGCGCAAATTACTTTCGCTTCAAATTGGCAACGATACACGATACGTTATCAGACGAACCATTCTCCCTGTATAAACAATTTCCTGACATGAGATTCGATCATACGGTAGTAATGAAATAGGAATGTAAAATCCGTACCTCGCGCGTTTGGATATTTGCCTGGCGATCCAACGGAGCAAAGTATCGTCTGAACATGACAGAGGAATAATCAGTGATGAATGTAGAATGTAAAGATGGCGCGACAGATTCCTTACCAACTTTCAACGATTTATTGATGATTTTACAGCTGTATTCATGGATGCGTGAGCCAAGTGAAAAAATGTTATGATGAAATTGTGAGCAATCTTGATATGAAGACTTGCAAAGGCGTACGTGTTCACAAGGACGAATTTAGCAACCAGATCGCTGCTCATCGTATCCCAGACTCCATCACTGGCAATGACCAAGAACATGTCATCTTCCCCTACACAAGATTGAAAAGAAGTCAGATGATGATGATGATAAACTTGACAGAAATGCTGGACAATATTACAATTTACCGATGTCATGCTCAACAATATCTGGTTCAGCTGTTACATACGGCTTCAGCTTTGCATCTCCGATGCTGCGGGAAACAGCAAGAACACCTTCCACTCGCCAACGACCCCAATATATGACTCTCCCACCTAAATCATTGATCCTCTTTGTCTCATCATTTCGTCCTGGTTTATGGTCTTCGCTAAGAGCAACAACAGATCCATCTCGTTTTATAATTATGGCACGAGAATCACCTGCGTTGCAGCAAATGACACGTTCGTGTCCAACCACAATGCAGGCACATGCGGTGCTACCATCAAGATTTCCTGAGGAGACAAAGTCGCTGTCGAGCTAGATACAACACAAGCGAGAGTGAAGAGAAAGACTCGTATGCCTGCCTTTGCACACAAAATAAAAAAATACATACCTTTGTGAAAGCAAACTTCATTGCTAGCGGTAGCTGATTTGGGAAGAATTCATTTTTACGGACATAGCTTGATAACCAGTCGGAACAAAATTGCGATGCAGCAGCACCTCCATGTCCGTCGAACACAGCAAGCCATGTGAGCGGCTGTTTGGAGGACAGACCGATACGCTCGATAACAAAGCGATCTACAATTGACGCGTGTTGAAATAGCAGTAAATCAAATCTGAGACCGAGACGGACGAGGAGAGTTGAGTTTCATAAATGATCGTAATTACCTTCCATGTAAGATCGTTTGCCTCGATGACTCCAATATGAAGTATGGACATGCGAACCATTTGGACGCAACACACGACGTTCCATTAAATTGTGACTGTTCCTCTGACGGGCAGAACCGTCTCCGATAGCACTGCGCAGGGAGCTTTATTTTTATTACAATAAGACGAGTCAGAAAGTGCCAAAGACTATTAAGTAATTCAAAGTAGAAATCTTGAATTAGACGTTGAAACATCAATTCACTTACTAGCATATCGTTCGGGGGATTGATAAGGGTGTGAGAATATCACCAGTTCTTTTTTCTGCCATCTGCTTTGAATTCCGTGCCTTTAAATGGAGCGCAATGAGATTCTCTTTAATTGAGTCGGTACGCATTATGACATCAGCCTGGCTCGCACTTCCTCTGAAACAATCACTGTTAGCAGATACTGCTTCAAGATTCTCGTTAGATGATGATGATCCTAAGCGTGAGCGCTTGAGTTTTCGATATCACATGCTCACCTGGCGGGTAGCTTTCTCCGTCTTTCGATCTTTCACATGTGGATGCTCCACTTTCTTGGGTAGATATTGCAGAAGAGTCTAGAGCATCATTTTGAGGAGGTACACACTTGCCATTACCTCCGGAGGGAATGTTGACATCAATTTCAACACACTCATCTACAACATCTTCCGCCAGATCAGAGTGATCAGCGATTGGAACAGGTGGAGAATCAGAATCGTCGTCGTCGTCATCATCACTTGACTCCGCTTTTCCATCTTCACCGGCTTCGCCCTTATTTAAAATCTGATTCTGTCTCTTGTAAATTCGATCAAACATTGGCCAAGGATTCGATGGTGCATTCAAAACTGGTAATTCTGATCCGTCATTTCCTCTTTGCACAACATTTTTTCCAGTGAAAAACGCCTTCCATTTGGCTCTATTTTGATAGCTCAAAAAGGATGAAGATGTACTTCGTGTACTCTCTTTTGACGCACTCGAGGCATCAGAATCTGAAATAAGCATTCGCACGGCATTATCATGAAAATAGAATCAGTTCCAGGTCGTGGGCTGCAGATAGCGATATGAAATATGAGCGCGACTCACCATACCCATCGTCATCCCCTCCAACAGTCGTTTTTCGGCGGAAAAGTTTCCTTTTGGTGAATAGTTTCTTCCTAGTAACGGGTCGAGACCCCGCACGTCTTCCAGATAAGGACGAGCTGTCATCATCGTCACCGTCTTCGAACCTATCTGATGTGGGTCCGTCTTTTTTCAACAGGCTTTTCTGTGGTCCACCCTGCGGAGCGAGGATACGATTCCAGATATTTGCCATCTTCAGTGATGAGGGGAAAATAGAGCTTTCGATGAAGGTGCAGTTGGAGTGAACGGAGTTGGGACGACAAAGATGGTAAAGAAGATGAACAAGAACGAGCTAAACAAGCTAAGAATATTATTCCGTTTTTTACTCTCAAGATTGAGGCTTGGCTGCCTATCATGTACCGATACAAACGTACCTCCCACGGTAGATCCATCGGCGCGGGACTGCTGGTTTCTCACACGGTCATGCCACATTTGACATGGGAATTGAACACTTCAAACTATTATAATGGCGCGGATTCAAAAAGAAGCAGCAACAAGAAACAAGACCCCGGCCCATATCTCAACAGAAGCGAAACTTCCCCGAATTCACCGAACTAATTCACAGAACTAAAACATAAATAAAACCAAGGGAATTTCGCCGACAACGCAAGCCCAAGCGACGCAGACGGCAGACGCATCTCTTCAATATTTCAAGAACCATACGATAAGATACACCTCGTCACATTTTTTTGCATAGAGTGACCATCGAGTACCCTATAGCCCATCGATGAGCCAGTACAACGTGATCCTCAGAGTTGATGTAGTACTATTGTTTCTGATACTCGCGAGGCTCCATCCTACCTATTCCGAATGCGCTTTTATGATAGATGTTCCGTTGGGCTTCGTTCGAAAGTGGCAAGCGCGAACTCCAAGCTGCAGAGGTGGAATCATCGTGTCCATGCCAGAGCTATCTCATTTCAACGATAGAAATATACAGATGGTGCATTTTCCAGAAGACGTTGATAGCGGCGTGATTAATCATTTTTTCATGGGTTTAGCTCTTCGCCAAGCACAAGCAGCACGCGGAAAGAGCGAAGTACCGATCGGAGCAGTGGTTGTTAGCTGTTGCGGTAGTGATGATGCAGCATTTTATCCAAACAAGTATACAGCTGGAAACTCGACATCATTTCTAGTGCTATCCGAAGCTCACAATTTTGTAGAAAACAAGTTTGATGCATCTGCTCACGCCGAACTTGAGGCACTACGCAAAGGCGCAAACAACATTCGAAATTGGAGATTTCCTCCTAACTCAACAATTTACACGACATTAGAGCCATGTCCAATGTGCTTAGCGTCTATACAAGCATTTCGAATCGATCACATTGTGTATGGTGCTCAAGACAATCGACTGGGAGCGCTGGGAACACACATGAGTTTGCTCCAGGTGGCTAGACATCCATACCACGAGATCAAGTCGGTCATTGGGGGCGTGCGAGCAGAAGAATGCAGCCATATTATTGTTGATTTCTTTCGAGAGAGAAGAGATCGCAATAAAAATAGTGCGGGTATCGACAATTTTGTGGTTCATAAGAGCTCTTCTTCTATCTTGTCAAGGGCGGCGTGTCTGTGTGCCAAATACTTATCGCCCCATAGAATTCTGAAAATGATCAAGATGCGATAAGCTTCAAACGTTACTCGTTCATCTTCTTTAACCAATGATTGATATGTTCAAGCGCAATTTTCGCGTTGGAATGTATTGATATCGATCCATCGAAAACCACTTCTGAATTTTTGGGGTTGATTCTGATCAAACACACTGAACCATTGAAGCCATCCTTTTGCAACCGTATTTTTTTGGTACAATCCAAAAGAACTTCTTCGCTCTCTTGACGAACAGCGGGAACGTTCACTCCGCAACCAAGTTCGAGGATAACGAGATTGCCATTTTCCAGACAAATGGCCCCTTCCACTTTGCTTTCCCAGTCTTGGTATCGTTCGCGCTGGATGGATATTGATCTCAATACATTTTCGTCTGTGTCATGAAACATCAGCACATTGGGACGCAGCGGAAGATGACATTGGTTACACACACAAAGAATATTCGCATCAAGATAACTTTCGAATGATTCCTTCGTGACATAGAGTGGTCTTGAGCAAGTCTGGTCTCTCGGGACTTGTTGATTCCACTGATCCCAGTGGATCCCAAACCTGGGCTCCCCATTTATGTAGCCGATTCGACAAGAACAAATGTATTCAGATGCAACACCATGAATTTCACAGGTCGACTCATAGAAACTCTTGAACCTACGAAAGTGGCCGTCCACGTTGGAGGTGTAAACCCACCACGGATCTTGCACGGGCATGTCATTGTCAGATCTTACTCGCTTAAGATTTGGAAGAAATCCACCATTACACCACTGATCAATCAATTCATATCCATTGTGAGGTACTGTTTTCAGATAATCCACTGCATATCTCATCCACATTTTCTGGAATCGATGGGGCTCGCTTATCAATTTATCTGGATTGCAAAACTCTCTATACTCTTCTTGACGACATTCGTAGGTGTCCAGACCAGAGTCAGCAGAAAAACCTGCCCCCGCTGTAATGAGGAGATAGTTTGCCTCATGTAACGTTTTTGCTGCCAATACGATTGACAAATCTACGGACAGTAGCTCAATACCTTCCCCACCTGCAGCAATCAGCTCGCAAGCTGAACCGTTTGAATTCGTGATGATTATGGAATCAATGCAGTGCCCTTCCGTGCCAATAGACGACGACGAAACACATTTAATGACCGAAGGATCAGAAATGTCTAGAATGTATAGAGTGACTTGTTGATTATAACCAGAGGTGTAAAGTCGATGCATTGATGTTGTATCATCGTTGACAACTTTCATTGACTTCAACGGAGCCGAACTGATTCTTTTTTTGAAGAAAAGGCTCTCATGCAGTAATTCTATTAACCCATCTCGACAACTGTCTTTGGTAAATGTTAATAAGCGGATGGATAAGACTTGGTCATCGCCCACGGAACATACTATCACCGAAGCCTTATTTGGAGTTGTATTGATGGCTTCATTAACAACACTTAAATCGTTGGTGCCGGAGTCATGCCCGATGAACACATGTAGTGGAGAACCAGGGACTTCTTCACTTGTTCCATTAGCTGCCCGACTAGCAATGGTTGTGCCTGGCAGATTCCAGACTAAGACTTCACCAGCGGTGTTACCAACGAAAGCCATGATGTGATCGAAGCAACTGATCAATTCAAGACAAATGATCGGTCTTCCATTTCCACGTATTATTTTACCAATGGTAGTTCTTCTAGGTTGAGCGAACTCAGAAACTTCAATCACATGCAAGTTCCCATCTGAGTCTCCTGCACAAATTAAGTGTCCGTAGGATTCGCTCCAAAACAGAGGGATTGATTTAACAACATTCATTCTGTGATCAACTGTTGCTATTTCTAGTGTCCTGTAAGAACATAGTAACGACACACTCGAGCTGTTTGAGTCAAGCAGGTAGCATTCCATACTCAGCTTGCCACCACAAGTCACAAGTAAAGCAACCTCCGACGTAGGGTGCCTACTTGAGCACACACCCCTCACACAACTCTCGTGGGGAGGGAGTACTCTCACTGAAACTAAATTTTCGTTCTCAAATTTCATCAGTCTGACGCTACAGTCATTACTACCCGACAGCAAGTAAACGCAAGAGGCACCGCACTCCACCCAACACAGCTGGTTTATTGTCTCGCCATGAAGCGGAAATCCTACACTAGGAATGGATGAAACAGCTTCACGTGAATCGACATCTTTCTGGTATGGAGTGTGAAGGTCAATCATGTTGCAGCCATCTTTGATTCCAGTACAAACGGCCATCTTGTAGTTCGGCCGAAGTTTGCACGCAAAATCTACCACTAACTCATGCCGTCGCTGTCTGCCACCAGTAGAAATACGAAAACAATCATAACCGTTGGATATATCTGTCACAACAAACTCATTCCCGTAGAAGCCGCCGACGACGATACTGCCTGATTCCATGGTCCATATATTTCGCAAGCCGGGTACGGTAGATATCGGGATCGAGTATTTCTGCTTTAGCTTACCAGTTGCATCCTTTCTGCATTGATTCATGAATCCATCATTTCCAATAGTAGCAATATCCCCTGTTTTGCTCAAGACTGCAACCCCGGTAACGTGCTCCCTTGCATGTGCTCTCGTCATGAGACTAGCAGGCTCATTTTCGATCGACCCTCCGTTTATTGAAGAACCAGTAGTATTGATGTTGAAATAAGCGAGATTTCCTCTGCTATCACCAACATAAAGATCAAAGTTCACGGAATCATAAGCAAACGATGTAGGAATTGCGTTGGTCCCCATGTTCATGACTTGTACAAATCGGGGTCTAGTGCTCTCGAATCCATACCAGATGACGGTGCTACGAGCGCAAAATACTAGCAGATTCTCACTGTCCACCCAAGACACAGACAGAACTGGACGATGAGCTGTTGTTTGAAAGGCTGAATTGTGAGAATGAGTTGTTGATTTTTCGTGCTCCGATGTTATGCTTGATAATATAAGACATCCACCAGTGGTCCCTACCACAACACGTATTCCAGATGGATGAACTGCAATACATTCACCAGTATAGGAATCGACTTTCACAAAATCATTGGTCGTAGACGAGATGACTTGATCAGACCACTTGTTGTGAGTTGACCAAAGTTCGAGTGATAGATCAAGTGAGAAAAGCGATCCGTTCCTTGTTGCGACAAGTAGCTTACTTTGCGATCCATCGCATCCAACACTGAAGAATGTGATCCCAAAAATAGCCTGCGACTTGGTCTTGGCTTTCTGTCGCTTTTTCTTTAGCGTGCTGGTTGCGGAGACGTCAATATTCTCATGTGATTTGAGATAAGAAATTTCGTTGGCCAATTCACGAGGTACGGCAAAGGTTTGAACTTCGCCGTAACTCGATCGAAATTCCAAATCCCATAGCTTTACACAACCATCATTACCTCCAGTGATGATGAGTCCTTCACTTCCATCTACGGACCATATTGATTCACATCTGTGGCCACGAAGAGGCTGTCCACCTGGCCGTCCACCTTCGTTCTCAGTCACTAAAGGACGCCAAATTCGGGCAGCGCCGTCTTCTCCGGCGGTGATGAGCGTCAGTGTGTTTTCTGATGCATTGGATTGAGGAAAGGTGGGAAAACGTGCAAAGGATACATTCCAAACCCGGGCAGTGTGACCCCATCCTGTCCACTTCAACGTATACGTAGTTGCAAGCACATCCCATTCGTGTCTTGTATTATCCGTGTTGTTACAATCCGAAGATGGCGTGTCCAATGTCCACAGCCTGACCGTTCTATCGTCCGAAGTAGAAGCGATTTCACCTTTTGGTCCAAATTTGACGGAGAAGACACTTCCAACATGACCTCCCAGACGCTGTGTCGGAGCAACAAGTGTACGTGGAGATCGTGTTGGGGTTATCCCTGTTGCAAGCCACCCATCGACCATATCCCAGAGACTCAATGGTTTCGTGTTTGCCTTTCGTGTGTCACAAAGATCCCAAACCAGAATTTCACCAAAGACTGTGCCCGATGCCGCGATCAAATTAGGCCGAACAGGATTAAAACATTCCCATCCGAAAAAAGAGAGAGAATAAGTCATGCAACGAACGGTACATACGATGGATTGCAACATGACCGCTTCAAGTGGTGCATTTTGTTTCAGATTTCGTTGATGCAAGAAGAGAGATGCTCGAAACCCCCAAATCTCACATTTGTTGTGAACCATACCCAACGCCAACAAAAACGCATCATTGTGATTCGCATTCGACTGTTTCTTCCTCTGGTTATCAATTGACCCGACCCTACCAATATCTAGTAAACGGACTTCGTGAATCCAATCATCAACCTCGAGATACGGAGTAAATTCGTTTGGTTTCGCAGCACGAGATTTGATGATGGGGATGAGCGCAAACGGACTCGATCGAGGATTGCTCCAAAGACCACCACCCGATAGGAAGCTCAATCGACGACCCCCGTATGCCACCACAGAGAGTTTAGATGATAATTTGTGGCGGTGAACTACTGAATTTCTTCTTGACGAGGACGATGAATCCAAGTACGATAACGACTCCGATGACGATGGGAAGATCATTCCATGGACTGTTTCGAACGTAGTGCTCCCGGTGCTGCACGTGTCGATGGATTCCTCTACAAATGCAAGAGATCTGAATTTCATGCCGCCACAATCATCGCGCACCTCAGATTGACAGAGTGGATGGCTTTCGATCCATGCGCCCCTAGAAAAAACTATTCTACCCTGAGATTTGAGGTAACGATACCCCTGCTGTAGACTACCGTGATTCACAGCATGGTCGTCATCGATCGCATGATGCGGAGGAAATCGTATTGATGCACATGTTACGGGTCCGCCGACCGAAGCATGCTCTCGATGGAAGATGTTGATAACTTTCGTAGAAGGATCGGATGATGATGGATAAGTCATCGCCATTTTGTAGAACAAAAGCCGACAAAAGCTTACCGCTCTAAGTCCCTACCTACCTAACCTAAGTAGGTACAGTTGTACCCTGTCATACTGTCATACTGTCATAACTGTCATAACCATGTCCCCTTCCGTCCCCGCGCCAACAGCATTTCAATCCCGTGTCTACGACCTAGTTCGAACCATCCCAAAAGGATCCGTCACCACCTACGGCTCGATTGCCAAGGAGCTCGACACATCCGCTCGAGCAGTCGGCACGGCGATGGGCCGCAACCCCTTCGAAGATGTTCCCTGACACAGAGTGGTGGCTTCGGATCGATCCATCGGCGGATTTTGTCACACTTGGGGGGCGGACCAACCTCACGTTCAGAAGAAAAGAAAAATTCTCGAGGAAGAGGGAATAGAGTTTGAGTCGTCAGCGGGATTGTCAGCCGGAACCGCTGATAAAATTCGTAGAGAGTTTTTTGCGAACGTCTCGGTCAACTCGGCCACCCATATCCATAACGGAAGAAAGTCAGATGATGGCGGGCAGTCTAATTCAGAGGTATCATACAACACTCAACCTTCGAAACCATCATCTTCCTCATCATCATCCAGCGCCATAGTTAACGCTGTGACCACACAAACTCTCCGCGGAGAAATATTAGAATTATTACGCAAGAGGTCCCCCGGCAAAACTTGCTGACCCAGTGAGATACCTCGTAGTTTAGTCAAACGAGGTGTTTTAACATCACAACAGTGGCGAAATTTTATGGAGCCTACTAGGATAGCAGCCAGGGGTTTAGCTGGTGAAGGAACAATCGAGGTTATGAACAAAGGTATAATACTAGGGAAGGACGATGAATAAAGGGGCCCATTAGATTACGTTTAGCAATCGATTAGCTCAAATTGAGAGATCTCGTTGCAATTACTCAGTGAGAGGAGATGGTGAGATCATTGTTGGCCATGATGGTTTGGAATGAGGATGACAGAACCGATTTTACACGAGCAATTTTATTACATGTGCTTGAGTAAGCGGTTTTTGATGCAATAGCAAACATTCCAAACGATTAAAGCTTCGATCGGGGCGCAACTGTTGATTCCTTAATAAGTACTATTCCTTTAAAACACTGTTTTTGCGTTTGTATCGGAACAAACTAAATAATCTGTATTCACTCATCTGTTTTGAACACAAGATCATAACTTTGCACTGTGTGGAGCATATCTGCTTGAGCTGAAGATTTTCCAGAAGATATCCTAGACATCTGGTTTCGAGCTTAGCTCAAGACTGTCTCAACTGTGGCCTCACCCTAGAGTCGTGCCAGAGCGAAGAATCACAGGTTTTTGAAACTTGCCACTTGACGTGAGGGGAATCATACTTACCCATATCGCCTAGTGGTAGATGGGGGTGAGCAGCTATTCCACCCGACATAATAATATTATGGAACCGTGAACAATAGTTTGTCGAAAATTGCAGTGTTTGCTCTTTGCTCATTCGACTACGATCGTGAGGAGCGAGATTGCTAATCCAATTTCGAATGTGAGATCCCGTCAACGGCACTATTTTTTTCCCATTGGTTTCGAACTTGGAACTCGTCAGGGCTTTGGGGCACTGGAGCAAAAGGTTTCCCTGCCTCGGTCTACCATTATTTGTCCTAGTCCCCCAGCGGCAATTTCGAATGTGAGATCCTGTCAACGGCACTATTTTTTTCCCATTGGCTTCGAACTTGGAACTCGTATGTTGTTATCTAATTACCAGAAAGTAGGTACAATACCTAGTACTTATGTTTACTATCCGAGAAAGTGATTTCGGAGAAACGTTTGTACGCTTCGATAACGGAGTATAAGTAATATTTATGACTTTCCTAACCCAGCACTATAACACTGGCTAAACCAAGAAAAAACCAAAGATACCCTTTCTCGAAATGACTCCTTTCTCAGCTCCATGACTGTCATAGATCGTAACGGAATTGGCTATGACAGAGCGTCGAACGGAAGAAGTGGGATATTCCGTCTTTTAAATAATTGAGCTCACGAATCTCTTCAGGTGGTGATAATTTTCAGTTCCTGTCCTGCACTATAGTGCACAATGTCCTCAGGCCAGGAAGTCGGCGAAATCTTCGGAGAAGGGACCGGGCCCGCCACCGCACTTCTCCGTTCCCCCACTGTGATTATCGCCTCCGTCGGCTTGTGGGGCATGAACGTCTACCTCTTTCGATTATTCGGCATCGATTACATAAAAGTCCTGACTCTTGATGTGGTAAAGGAGAGGGAGACAACAACGAACAGTATCGAGGCAGATGCGGCTGAGGATGACGGGGATGGATGTGATAGCCGTACTTCGGTTGGAACTCCACACGGCAGCCACAGCAAAACTAAATCGTCGAGCATTGCCAACGCCAATGAAGTATCTTCTTACAAACTTGTCATGTTCTCCCTCTCCCTCCTCGTCCTCCTTCACTTTTCCACCATCTTCTGGATCGAAATCATCGGTGGTTCCGCCATAGGCGCAATCTTCGCTTTCTACACGGCTGTCCTCATTGCGATCTGTTTACCACTCCCTTCGACCGCATGGATTAGAACGGCTTCGGGCACTGTTTTTCATCGAGCATTTGAATTGATCAACCCTCGCTGTTTTTGTTTTAGTTCCGGAACGCCTCGTCCTGTGCCATTTATCGACGTATTCTTCGCTGATGCCATGTGTTCGCTGAGCAAGGTGTTTTTTGATTGGGGGATGTTGTGGCACATGGCCTGGCATTACCCCGACCCAATACCTACAGAATTGCACAGCATAGTCATACCAAGTGTTGCTGCGAGTCTGCCGTACCTAATTCGTGCAAGACAGTGCTTGGTTATGTATACGATCGGGTTTATGAAAGTGAGTTCTAGTTTTGACTACAGCTGACTATGTAGCCATTGTGATGAATGAATTCTTCCAAACATTTATAATTCGCAAATTATTTCATCAGAACGACCCAAAGAAGTACCAACATATGCTGAACGCGATAAAATATTCAACTAGTCTCTGGCCTCTGTGTGTCTCGGCATACGAAAAAACCGTAGTGAACCCCGAAGAGAAAGCGACATTGGAAAAAATCTTGATTGCGCTTTTAGCGTGAGTATTACCCCCCTGTTGAAAAATAGCATCTCTTAATCTAGCAGACTCACTATTCATTGGTTGAAATTCTAGGATCAATTCCACATATTCACTTGCGTGGGATGTTGTCATGGATTGGGGTATGATGCAAAATCCGCAACAATTTATGGTACCTGAATGTATACCGATCGCTTCCGGATCAGGGTACAAAGTAGCTGCCCCAACTTGTGCGCATGCGGTTTTGCGACCGCGGTTGAGGTTTGGAGCGTATACTTCGGTTGCCATATTGTTAGTGGACACTATTCTGAGATATAGTTGGTTGCTGCGCTTTTATGACCACAGATTGTTTCCGAATAATGACATGTATATTTTATGCACTCAGTTCCTTGAGGCTTTTCGGTTAGTATCACGTCAGTTTTCCGTGTTTATCTTGTTCGCTGAACTAACAAACATCGGTAATCTATTCGACCACTACTTGTGTTTAGACGTGCATTGTGGAATCTACTCCGGGTTGAATGGGAAAATATCAAACAAAACAGAGGGAACAACAAAGATATAGAAGAAAGTGAAACTGAGTCAGAATACGATCCTTTCCTTATTTCTCCCTCTGCAATGGAAATGACCCCAAGAGCTTCACAAAAGAAGGATAAACACGGTTCGTCCAACTACCAGGTGCAGGCATGATAATGGACGAAACAGGGTGATGAAGTCTAAGCGACCCTCGGCAGGAAGACATTCATTCATACGAGTTATATGACTTTAGGCAATCATCAAAGGTTACAACTACGAACTAACGCGTTGAACAAGGATGTCACATCCAGCTTAAGTGACTTCGTTAGAAAGATGTATGTGCACATGGTGTCATATGCATATTATCTTCTATGTACTGGCAGTAACAGAGCATGTTCTTCGACTAACAAATAAGAAAGTGCTCATTCAACGTACTTTAACAAACATAATATTAGTAGTTGTGTTCTGTAAGGAATATTTTGGTGGAATTCGAGCTCTCTCTCAAACTCTGTTATCACGGAGCTGACCATCTCCGAACATCCTTTTCCTCTCCGATCCACGTCGTAGTGGTCGTGACCTATCGTGATAGTCCTATCACGCCAAAGCCGGACAAAGTGCTGATAGTCGAGCAAACAGACGACGCTGCTGTGTTTCTCTTGAGATAAAAATCACAATCTGCCTTCATTACCCACAATTAAACGGTAAAGGATAAGATTACTTATATTTTAGCGCGACTATATCCAGGATATCAGCTATTGATTTCCGACCATTTGCCATGTCCTTGGCGACTTGGCACCAGAGCTCGCCATGTTTTGGATCAGCAGCTACGCATCTTTGTTTGACGTTGTCTTGTGTTTCATCCGTCCCAAATTCTAATTCAAATGCATATAATTTACTCCATGAATCGCCACTATCGGGGTCAATGGCTACGGCTCTCTCAAACCACTTTCGTGCTTTATCGTGCTTTCTTTCACCCGCAAATAATGATGCAACAGCTGTGATGACACGTGGATCGTCCGGACAACGCTTGATGGCATCTGCTGATTTAGCCTTTTGCTCCACTCTAGGGGCTGTCAAAATAAATGATTTCAGACAAGACTAGTCCGGAGTTTTGACATTCTTGCAATACACAGGCCGTCAACAATACAGCCAGCGTATCATTTCCAAGTCTTTGCTCAAACCTGATTGCTTTGGCCCAGAGTACATCATTGTTTTTTGGATTCATTAATCTTGCGAGCTCTAATAAGTTTCGGGCCTTTGTTGTACCGGCGTTTCCAGAGCCCGCGCAGTAGTCTGCAACATTTTCCTCTAGCCTGCTGGCAAGACACCAGATATCACTGCCTGGACATTGTGCTGCAATCCACGCCGGTAAAACTTTCTTGCTCGATCAAGACCACTTCGATCCTTGAGTAAGTCCTGCGAACAAATCTGACCTCCCATCATGTAGAACTTGGCAAACGTGGGAAACCTAACAATAGCGTCCTCCAGAAGCTCCAACGCTGCATCGAAATTTCCACATTCCCTCTCCAATAATGCTGACTTCATCAATATCCTCGCAGTCGGAGCTCGTTCCCTAGCCCGCTCCAACAGCTTTTGAGCTCTCTCAATCTCCCCATTTTCCCACTCGAGTTTAACTGCGGCAAGCCACACCGGCTCAGAATCAGGATTAACTCTGAACGCCTCAGTCAATATATCGCGTGAAGCATTAACATCACCAGCAAGCCATTTTTCCTTTGCTCGTATCAACCAAAATATTTCTTGGCGTGGCAGTCGCTCAGCAGCCGCAGCCAGGACTTCATCCAGAGACGATGGTGTTCCATGTGATCGTTCCAATTCTATTGCTTGGAGCCATAAACTCCGCTTGGTGGGAAAGGCTGCTAAGCTGTAAGCTAACATGGCCCTAGATGTCGCCACTGCATTTCGAGACAAGGCAGAATTTGCGTCATCTGACCATGTCCTCTGTCTATCTTGATCATCAACGCCCCTACCAATGGTGCACTTGACAATGGCTGCGCTAGTGAGCGGAGCCCCCGCTGCTTCTGCCGCTTCTGCCTCATGTAGCCATTGACTTCTGGTGACTACAGCATCATGCTTGTCTAAGCTTCTCACTGCTTTTTCAATAATTCGATCAACCACTTCAGAGTGATTTTGTGATTCTTCCAACTTAGCAGCAGCTATCCAAACAGCGCGTTCTGAAGGTAAATGTTTTCTGGCCTCGTTGAGAACCTTTCTAGCATTGTCGTACGTCTCGAGACGGGAGAGTGCCAACCACATCTCCACCGAAGTAGGCACTTTTTCAACAGCAACTGAAAGCAAAACGCGTGCATCGTCTGCATCTTCCAAGTCGACAGCAGCCTTCCACAATGTGACCGAGGTGGGATTTGCCTCCAAAGCCTTTCTCAACACAGCCTTTTTTGAAGCGTCATTGGTTTCAAGATCTGCCGCGCGTAAAAAAACCTTCACTGAATGGGGCATCCTCCTCGAAGCTGCCGCCAGAATAGTCTTTGCTTGATCCACCGGGTGCAATCTAGCCGCTTCCATCCACACGTCTTCATTGTCAGGACATGTCTCACATCCTTCCACGATCAGTTTACGTGCTTGAACCGTCTTTCCTGCCGCTTCTTCGACTCTAGCCGCAGCGATCCATCCAGGTCCATGCTTTGGATTGGTATCTCTCACAGACTTGAGTAGCAGACGGGCTTTGTTAACATCACCCACCTCAGCCGCTGATGCGATTTTGACATTGGATAGACTGGTTAAGTACCCTTTCGGATCGACCACAGTTTGCCCCGTCACAGAATCAGACATTTTATCCAAAGACATAGTCATGACCGTGGATCGAGCCTCGGCGAGACCTGAAAGATTTGTACGAAATCCAGCAGTTGCAGTCCCATCTACACCAGCTACAGTGGTTCCCGCCAACGCTACATTCCTACCTCCTGAAGTAGCATCTGAGTTCAGTTGGCTCCTCGATTCCAACAAAGAGTCTGTCAAAGGCGTGAACACATCCTCTCTTCGTTTTTGTTTA
>JALLPF010000049.1:0-20322 GCA_036939455.1 Cyclotella distinguenda | reverse complement strand
CGCCACCTCCTGGCCCCATTGAAGTTGACGGACCAGGTATCCAATGCCCTTCTGGCCCTGGATTGAAGCGATGCTGGGGAAATTCATTCCGCCCATTGAAGTCGGTGCGTACACTGCTATCCTCTTCATCTTTCGGTTGACACGAAGCTTTGGGAGGAATTCATCTTCCAATATGATTGCCAGTCTTTTGAGTTGTTTCGGGGTGAAACATGTCAAAGCAAATGGGTATGTTGTGACCTTCGGTAACACCAGGGTTATCAAAGTGAGCCATGTATCTTTCTGGGACAAGTGTGCCGTCCGAACCACCGAAGAACATTCCTGGGCCTGTCTCAACCGTTTTTCGAACTCGAATGTCTGATCACCTGTTGGGCAGACAAGGAAACCTAATCCGTCGTTTGGGCTACTAAAACTTTTGTGTAAAATTTTTGAGGAGGTGCCATTGTGGTCGCGTAGCCAGAGCTCAGAGCCAACCTTGCTATCACTCCGTGGAAGCATACTACCGTTAATCTCAATCCAGGACAGTATTTGCCAGCTACACTTATGAAAGGCCATAAGTCCGCCTGTAGCCGCCACTAGTGTTGACCATGTTTGGGCTGTATGCCGGAGTGTTTCAACCGCTTCTGTCGCATGGGTGTTCAGGATTGTGCTAGATGTGAGCGCCCAGAGGGAAGGGTTGTCTGCTTTGCCTTGAACCTCTCCTGTAATGGGGGTATCTCCAGGCTCCTCCGAGTATGTCTTAGAGGAGACGCCTCCCGTACTAGTTGTCACAGTTGTTCTCCCCCTAGCTTTAGATGCAGGACGGACCACTGTCAGGATCAAGGCAATACATGCGTTTTCCGGAGCTTGCGTGGAAAACCACCTATAGAAGTGTCCCTCCCCCCATTGTAACACAGATTACAGTGTATTTCACAATCTCAATGTCCAACACATATTGCGTTATTTGTGCATTATTCCTGTCCGTCGTACTAATAATGCAAAAATAATGCGACCCAAATGACCCAAGTAAATAACCACTCAAACCTTGAGATTGAGGGTCTGAGAACACGTTTGGACTGATAAAAGATATCTGAAAAGGTTATTACTAATATATAAGTATGATCTTGGTCTGACTGGCAGAAATTGAGTTTACATGATGATATCTGAGTCATTTTTTGTCTGCTTAACGCCCAAAAGACAATAGTTTGGAGATCTGCGTTTGGGCCTGATGCTTGCCGCTTGACAAAATTTGTTGCCTTCTTTGTCAGAATTGATCCTTTACCGAATTACAATACAAAATTAATGCAAAATTCTCACTGGCCCGCAAAAAAGTGTTTTCTCATGGTCATCGTGTGATGTTGATTTACCAACATGGAATATTTAGATTTCACAAAATCATTCATCATGTCAGAAAGTACTTCAAAGTCAACCAACCAAACCGGCCTTCCCAAAACCCCACTTAAGGAATTCCACTCTGCCGTCACCTTCACTTGCTGTGATTCTGCAATTGTCAAGGGCAACGGAAAGAGAGTCATGAAGACTTTGATCAGAAAGCAGATGTACAAGTACTGCTGTGGCGGAAAAGGTAATGAGCGTTGAGTTATGCCCATCACTTCATCAATGACATTGGAAAGTTCAAGGGGGTATGATCGAGGCGTCATCAACTGAGTCAGATTCTAGGTGTTAAGGTACTTAAATCCACTTTTTATCACAAAGACTGATTGAGAAATTATGTTGGCAACGAGACACTCTCTTTTGATGATCTCACCTTGAGTAAAGCTACAAGTAACAATCTCTCCCCCTAATGGCTGGAAATGCAATTACCAACTTCCAAAAGACGGCATTAATGTTGCTAATGCTGTTCTCCCTACCATGACAGTGTTCACTCATTCCCTTTAGTGGTCAAATTACAGTGTTTGTGTGTGGAGGCATTTTGGAAGGATCCGCGACGCATAGCCTACAGTCTGATGATATAAGGGACGAAGCCCTAAACTAAAATATATTTTGCAAAAATGTACAAGTTTGGTAGGGAAACGTGGGTATTATGACATATCTCTCCCTCCCTCGATCCCTATTGTTTTTGGAGCTACAAGGGTGGGATTAAATGGATACTTGGATAGTGATGATCAGTTCAGTTTTTGGAAGAATCTAATCTGAAGAAAACACTGAGCAATCTTCAGTGGCCATCCACACCAAGCGCTGAACCAGTATGACTGTTAACGGAAACTTTGATTTTGAGAAGATCCAAACAGAATTTACCACCATTCTTGATTCTTCCTACCTACTTCTGGTCAACCTCCAAAAGACAATACAACATTGATCCTCGATGTCTACTGTTGCTTTTAGTTTGATGATATGAGTGATAATCCTTAAACCAAAATATCTTTCACAATACTATAAAAGGTTTGGCAGGGAAACGCAAGTAATAACGTTTCTCTCCCTCCCCTATCCCTATCGGCCTTTTGGAGATTCAACCATCAGTCTTCATTCACTCCAAACATTCTTTGACAGATGAGGCAGAAGACTCGGACTGAGAAGCCAACATCTTACAAATATTCTTTGCTGGATCCGACATAGCTGAGGTTGAATCTTCGTGCATTCGA
Source organism: Cyclotella distinguenda (assembly GCA_036939455.1). NCBI lineage: Eukaryota > Bacillariophyta > Thalassiosirophyceae > Thalassiosirales > Thalassiosiraceae > Cyclotella > Cyclotella distinguenda. Next base: position 17,743 of record JALLPF010000049.1, on the reverse strand, counting down.
GTCTGTGAAATGGGTGTGGTTGTGGTCTCTCGCATGGATCAACTTTGCAGAAAATTCTTGGATAAATTGCATGACTTGATTCCTGATATAAAACATAAAAGCATCACTGGACCACCATCCAATCATCTTTATATCTTTATAACATAGACCTCACAATCACCCAAGAAAACTGACATGGCATGAGAGTGGGTATCATTTCCTCTGGCTTGATCCCAAAAGCTTCGTATCCAACGCAGTCACAGTGTCTCAAAGTGCATTGATCATCATCTGTGAGGTAACAACATGTTCAATGAGTCCACACCTTCACACTGCTTAAATTGGAGTATCGTGCTGAGCTGCTTTGTAACTGTGGATCCTTTTAACAACAGCAATAAAAGCTCTTAACAGGGCTCATCTTTTACTGTCCTATAATGATACACTGTATCAATGTAGTCCTCTTTTTTCTCCATACAAAATGTGAGTGCAACTCGAAATGCAGAATCATTAATGATAGAGTCGTGTGCATGTACTTGACCATCTTGAAGAACCTGATATCTTCCCATTGTAAGGATTTTGGTTCATCTTTTTTCATCTTGAGGAACCTTCAAGTATTTGCAAGAGCGACATACAAAAAAGAAGGCACCACTGGCGAGTTGAGAAATGCACATCCTGATTCAGTCTCGTGTTTTTTTGGGAGTTCTTGAATAACACTTACTTACTTGGAGTGCTTTTTGTTGGGTTGCATTGGGGTCAGCGTTATTTCTCTTTGAAGTGTCTTTGTAGAAGTCTACAAGGTCCAGATTTTTATCCTTTGCTGGGTCTGCTGTAATTTTGCTTGGAGGTCTGGACAAATGCTGATATGGTATTTTGACTGTGCCGCGAGCCAATGCTGTGCTATCCTGCTTTGAGAAGCTGCCGTCTCTGACAGCCTGGGCAAATGAACCAACGATTCTGATCTTCTCCATTCGATTGAAGCCGTCAAGGAAGAGGTCATGTTCAGAACAGACGCGCACAAAATGGTCCATTTTCTCCAAGCTTGATCTTGGTTGTCATGGGTCTCTCCAAGGAGGTCACCTAAGAGACAATTCCTTTTGACAGGAGTTGATACTAACATCCTCTGGCATCTGTTGTGGAAGGAAAGTAAATAAGAGGTTTTTTGTTATGGATCTAAATATGATTAGTTGATGTTTTTAAAATTATTTTAAAGCAACTCTTGTGCGTTGTTCTTGATGTGATAATTTAGACGGATGATCTTTTTGTTTTCTGACTTTTTCTTTGATACCAAGCTCCTCAGTCGACTTGTAAAATGGATTACAGTAGGAATCATGTTGGACATGGGAACCCACCACCCCACGATGGTTTCAAGCTCAGCACTGGTCACATAGCCATGTTGGATAATCTGATCTGCAGCTGCTTTCCAAACTATCTACTTATTCCCTGGAAGACTGACCGCCATCTGTCTGAAGTCTTGGATTCGTCGAAACCTGCTTCAGCTGCTAGTTTATTCAAACCAGTCATTGCCTCCCTAAGAATTGGTTCTGAAACATGCCTCCGTCTCGAAACAGCATCAATTGCCAATAGGGCAGCACATTCAAGGCGGGTCATGTTATTTGAGTCTGGCAGGTCAACTGTAAGACCTATCAGATTGTCGATGTGCACATCTTCATTGCCACGAGGATCCACATTTAAGGCAACGGCTAATTTCATTCCAATCCCAAAGGGGAAATCATCTGGGAAGGAGATTGGGGGAGGAACAAGCAACACATCCCATGAGTGCAATTGCACGGGGTCCCACTATCTATCTCTTAGAAGGCAATTTGCAAGGTCACAAATTGGTTCCGAACTTGAACCCCACTCATACGGTCCTGGGGTGCCTGGTGCCTCCAAATGTCAAACGGAGAGCCATGTCAGCTATTAAGACTGAAAAGCTGGGTGCTGGATGCAAGTTTGTGTTGCTGTTTCACTGTGAAGAAGACATCTGCGATAGGCAGATTTTAAGTCAATCTTTGATGCAAAAATCTTTCTTCCTGGGAAGGCAAGGTGTGCTGCCACTGCTCAATTTATGAGTCTCTTGATGAGATGTCCAAACAGGGAGGAGTTCATTCTTGTCAACACGGTCGTTCACACAAGTCCCAGAATCCCGCTTCCAACTCTGATCATGTGACAGATGCTCTTTCTCCACAATCCTTCCAGTTTCATCAATAGTATTATGCGCATGTATATTCAGAGGCACAGAACAGACATTGGGTACATCCCAAATCGGTGACAGAGGAAGCGGAAGAGCGTATAGCCATGGATCACATCTTTTGTTGACTAATTCAACCAGGAGATTCTTAGATGCACCTTTGTGGTTTCCAAATAATAGAGCTTGTTCGAGATATTGTAACCTGACAGTTTCATCCAACATCCAAAGGAGCTATGGGCCATCATCAGTAACCATATTCCAATATTTGTTTCATCCAATGCCAAACTGGATGGGATGAGAATGAAAGCTGCAGAACTTCGGTACTCTTGAATTCAGGTCCATAGTAAACAGGCGAATCTTTCTGAGCTTCCACTGCAAGCCCAAGATGAATAATTTAAGTGATTTAAGCGGCGTTATACTAGATACTGGGTTAGAGACAGTTCAAGAACTAACTGAAATTTTATAGTATGTTACATAATATAGTTACAGATATACCCCATTCGCACTCGTCAGAAGAGAACACTTGCCGACAGACTTAACACCTCTACACCAAATGAATGATGTAAACTGATAGATTGTGTTGCATGGGATTTGAACCCATGACGCCAGATTCCACAACCACTCACCCACTACAGGGTGCAAGTGACAATCAGTTCAGTGCTCACAAGAATCTAATTTGACAAAAACAGTGCAATCTTTGGCAGTCATCCACGCCGAGCACCAAACCCCAATGACTGTTGACGACCTCAGATCATGAGAAGATCTAAGCAGACTATCCCTCATTCTTGATTCTTACCACCTTCTGCTAAACCTCCAACCTCATCATCCCAAGATGACAAAGGATGACATCTTCAGTGGATGGGCTGCATAGTATTTGCTTGTTCGAGTACCACTGGTTAACAACAATGTTGACAGGTGATTGCCGCGATTCCATGACTGCAAAGAAGACGTGTCTCATGCTGAACTAAAGAGATCTGCTTCGCAAGATCTGATGATGGATGCCACAAAGAAGAGCCTCCAACAAGAATGATGACTCTTTTCAATCAGTAGTTTGATGTCGAAGGTTACGGAATCCACCAGTCGTTCATGAAAGATTCAAGCGAAGACCAGAAGAAGATTGCCTCAATCAAACAAGAACTACAGGCTCAATGCTACAAGCTAAAGTACTGTCATGGCTAAAGAGCTTGCCTCCTAAGGATCCATGCAGACATGATGGAGATTGAAGAACAGATTGGAGTGTCACAAAATTATTTTTATTCTGGCCCACACAGTTGTTGAATACCAAATTGATTATATTCTCCATCTCGTTCTCTCTCAAATCAATATATTTCATGACAACACGAGTAACAATAATGAGCACAATCTTCAATCCACCAACTCAAAATTATTAATTGACATTGCACTCTAATAAGTAGAACCACCAGGCAGCATGTCTGGGAGGTGAGGAAAGACTTGTTCATTCCTTTATCACCCCTGAAGAGGCAATGTTTGTGAGAGTGAGTGACTTTATGTTACAATCCTGTTGTGCTTGCTCCTCCTCCCGTTGGTACATATACCTCTGAAGAGACGCCATCCTGACGTGTTGTGCCGCATCCTCATGTCCACACACATAATCTTCCTCCATCTTGCCTGCTATCTGACGATGCTTGAGTTCCAAGATCCAACCAAACATTCAAATCCAACTTCCTTCTACCTTCCTTCCTCAATAGCGGCATCTCTTGCTGCTGCTCTAAAAAATAGACCATGGACAACATCCGGATGAGCGGGATCCAATCAAGATCTACTTCAACAAAGGTCATCACAGTATTTGATGGGCGATCTACTTTCTGGTCATCTAGTTATGTAAAACCGGAAAAATCTAATTGTGTCATCTTTGTCTGCATTTAACTTACAGGCCTGGGAGCGGGTTCTGAAAGGCCCGACCATCAAATATTCTAAATTTCTTCATCATTGTAGTAGTCAGGCTAATCCTAACCCTGTTTAAAGTCCTACTATTTTCCATTGTAGTGTATACTATAAAATGAAAAGACACAATCAATGGAATGTTACAACCAAGCCATAGAGCAGACAAACGGAAACCAGATCCAGACTGGTATGATAGCTGTGAAAAAATGGTATGTAAGATGATATTTAAAAATTCAAGGTTCACAGAATGGAACTGATGATGTTTGATCTCAATGGATGACCAATGCATTTCTTTGATGGAAAATGGTGTTTTGGATGGAATGGTGTGCTGGTGTGAATGGTCAGGTCCCTGATGAAACTTGTGGTTATTGATATGACAAACAATTAAACTTGTCCTTGGGAGGACATCAAGCCAATGATCTATGGGCGTAAGTGCTATGGCAGTAGAGGCGCCAGTCCAAGGTTGCAATGGGTTCGTACCTGCTAAGGCTGTGGAACAGGCAAATAATCATGTGATTGGTTTGACTCAAATAAGAATTTCGATATCAATTGCTCCCACATCCATTTGGTATCAAGATACCATTGTTCGGATGTTGGATAGATGATGTTGATGTTGGCAATTCGTCACTCTTCAAAAAGCAATTGCAGACTTTTACGCAACATAGGAATTTTTCCAGGATTGACTTCAGGCATTGGTGTGTTCAAATTTCATTATGCCATAGGTGATAATTAGTCCATTTTAATGTATGGAATCGTTAATGTCTGATTAGATGTTATCTGCTCAATGTGTAATTTGCGCTGATAACATTATGAGGGTGATGGGATTGATAAGTGATAAATATACCTATCCAAAGTATTTGAAGAATGAAAGCAAAATCTACCTCTTATATTATTAATATCAACATCCAGACTCATGAAAAAATTAAAACAAAACTTTTAAGAAAATAATATGAACAAGGTCAGGCTAGAGTATTTGAAGAATGAAAGCAAAATCTACCGCTTATATTATTAAGATCAACATCCTTTCATTGGACTGATGAAAAATTTAAATCAAAATATTCGTGTCGGCAGGACTCCATGGCGATATGAAGTGTGAGACCGTAGTCAGGCGCCTTACCGTTGGGCCAACAGGACAATTTCAGAAATCCTGCCCGGGATTCGAACCCGGAATCTCCTGATGCTTACTCGCTGGCACATCCGGTCGATATTATTATATAAATAACTTTATAATAAGTAAAGTACTTCTGTTACCCCGCCATTTGTGACTAGGTACAATGTTACTTATTATTATTATTATTGACAAAATGAAATTATTCATTCGTCTTATTCTTCAACAAGGAATATTGATTAGGTCTATTCGTTTCACCACTGTGCTAGAGAACTATATTTTTATTGTTTTGCAGATTGAAGATGATGATGACTGTAAGTTTTGTTGTTGCTAGGTGTTGAATGAAATGCATTGAGTTGAAGCTCAGTTTTGGAGTAGTAATCCCTGGTTCATGAACGACGGTATCGAACAGTTTCATTCATCATTCCTGAACCTCTATATCCTTTGAATATGCCCACCAGGACACAGGCGAAAAAAGAGAGATTAGTAAATGTTGAACAATCGACACCGCGAAGAATCATTCCTTACAACTCACCAAAACTAACGGGCAATGATCGCTACCCATCTGGTCGTGAATCATATAGCTATCTCTCACAATTGCTTTCTTGCTGCCTCCCGCCACTATCAAATCTTTACTACACACAAAGTAATCCAATCTCAATCCTTTATTCGGCTCGCGATTCCCAGCTCTCTGACTCCAATAGGTGTAGTGCCCCTTGCCATCTGGATGCAACTGTCGAAAGACATCGACGAACCCTGAACCCAACTGCGTCAAGAAAGATTCGCGCTCTTCAGGTGTGGTTCCTGCCGATTTGGCAAGATGCTTTGCTCCCTCATTCCACGTATCATTCTCATCAAAAGCAACGTTCAAATCTCCAAACCAAATGACCGGTTTCTTCCCATCAGTTTCAAGTTGTTGCATTCTCGTCAGAAAGTCTTTGTCCCATTGTTCCGTGCGGTAAGCCAGCCTCTCGAGATTTTGCCCCGAGTTGGGGACGTAAACGTTGGTGAGATAAAAGAGAGGGAATTCTGCTATGATGATACGTCCTTCGCCATCGTGAGCTGGGAAACCGAGCTGTTTTGACACGGTCACCGGATGTAGACTTGATATTGGAATTTCGCGAGACGATTCGACTTCTCGGTTGGTGGGTGGAGAATCGTCACTACCAGCATCCTTCGCTTTGAGAAATGACCCCAATGTTGCTTGCTTCTTTCCCTTTTTCGAGCCCTCTTTTCCGACGTTATCAGCGCACGAGTACTTCTTGATGAACATGGCCGTGCCGGAATACCCTTTCTTCTCAAAGGAACAATTGAAATGACAATCGTAGCCCATCATCTTTTCATCAAAATATTCCTTGAGCTTCAATTTCGGATCAACGAGATTAGCATCTTGTAATTTAGTCTCCTGCAGACAGATGACATCGGCATCGTAATTCTTCGCCAGATCGGGCAATGCGTCTGGATTCTTCTTGATGAATGTACGCAAGCCGGCGATGTTCCACGAAATGACCGTAAATGTGTAATTTGGGGCGGTTTGGGGATTCCAGTGTCGAATGATGGGGGTACGCTCGGTCCACCGTTGGTGATCGAAGACTTTGGATTTCATTTTAGGTGGATTGGCATCCTTTTCTACCGAAATTTCGCTGCCTTGGATATTCGTCGAGGTTGATGGTTCAATGGTCGAATTTGTCTTCGTCAGATGGGCTTCTGACGCTGAAACAGCTTCGATTTTTGTAGTCTCGAGCGATGCTTCCTTGGCAGGCACGGTCTTCTTCTTTCCTTTAGCTTCCCCAACCTTTCTTTTCTTTGTCACCCTTCCGTTGCTTTTATTGGAATCGTCCAAATCCTCTGGATCTACTTTTTCATTTTCATTGAGTTTCGTTTGAATATTGTTGGCGGAGGAGGCAGCCACCCTGCTGGATCGTCTGGACATGATGCACTTGGACACGGAACTCCGAGGAGAGACACTGAGTAATGATGATGCTGATGATGTTGGCCACGATCCGATGAATGCAACACTATGCTTTTGTTGAGAAATATCAAACTGCCAAGAAAGATATACGAGAGGATGGCATCGAGAGGATGAAGCGAGGAGGATTCCAGTTGAACTTCTGAGGATGCTTGAAATACAAGTCATGCGAAAAAGAAGGTTTTGACTGACGACGAGCTGCGATGGATCCGCCGGTTGTTGACGAAAGATGACCGCGAAAATCAAGGACTCAATGGAAGACGATAACAACGGCCTGAGATAACGAAGAAGGTAGATGCAGATTTTACGTGTGCCGTAATATATCGTGATCTGCCCTGACTTGATCGAGAGTCTTTATTGAGTAATATTATACTTTTATAGTGGTAAATTGGCTGCACATTGTGACTGACTGCTGACTGCCGATCTCTATCTACCTACCTCATCATACCTATAAGTACGTATTTATTGACTTAATCAGAATTACCGAGAAGTTTGATTTTGATTCATTAAAACACGAGAATCTGGACAATGAAAATCACACTATTATCTAGCCCCTCCTCCCACTTCCCATCATGACCTCCGCACATCCCACTCGCCCCAGCCGCCACTTCCACCTCACCCGCCGCGGCAAAATCCTCCAATCCACATCGGAACGATATCTACGCAATGACCTCGCATACGGCACTCTACTCGTCGCCTCTTCCTCCTCCTCCGATCTTGTCCCACACACAATCGAAACCATTCCCTCCCTCATCACATCATTGGGAACCAGCCGCAGCCTCATCGTAGTCGACACCAACATAATCCTACACAACGCCGACGTCCTTGAATCTCTACCGGATTTGGCAGTGATATTACCACAGACTGCATTGGAGGAATGTCGAAATCAGAGTCTAGCAATGTACCGTCGCGCGTCCGATTGGATTCGATCGGGGAGATGTTTCATCGTCTTTTGTGACGGTCATCATGCCGATTTCCCCGACGGAGAAGGAGACACTGTCAATGATGAGAATGATGCGAGGATACGAAGGGTGGCTGACTTTTATGGAGGAGCATTGCATCAATATTATGAGGAGTATCCAGAGATGGAGAGAATCCATGTGATCTTTCTTAGTGACGATGTCGAATCCCGTCGAAGGGCGAACGACGAGTATTACGAGGTTCGATCGATGCGGGAACATGTGATTATCCTCCAAAAGGAGAATAATTCCCTCAACCTTTTGGATTTGGTGGGTCAATTTCAAACCTATCAGACCTCAACCTCCGAATCGAAGGGATATTACCCCACACATGTACCTTCCTCCTCCCTCTCGCGCGGGATTAAATCCAATCGATATCATCAGGGGATCTACCGCTCTGATCGCGACACCTCTCAATCTGGATACGTCACCCTCCGTCGCGGTGAGGAGAGTGTGCTCGTCCTCGTCAGTGGAAAATTCAACGTCAATCGAGCCGTGGATGGAGACGTCGTAGCGGTGGAACTGTCCGGCGTCGAAGAATGGTTAAACGACGACGTGAATAACACCACTTCCAAACGAACGGGCGAAGAATCGGGAATCGCTCCGGACACCGCCGAACCCTCCATCACAGACATGGAGAACATCGACGCGCTCGTGCCCGACGACCGGGGAACCTGGCGTAAACCCACGGGGAAAATAGTCGGCATTGTACGGAGGAACTTCGACAAAAATTACTGCGGATCGATTCATATCGTCGAATCGTCGCACCATCCACGGGACGACATTGTTTCTGCGCACGAGAGGGAACATCCCGACGGCATCATGTCGACTGTGGTTTTTTTCTCGGTGGACCCGCGCATACCACCCGTTTTGATGCTGACGACGCAACGCGAACGGTTGGTGGGGATGCGCATTTTGGTCTCGATGGATTCCTGGCCAGTGGATTCGGAGTATCCGTTGGGTCATTATGTCAAGACCTTGGGGGTGGCGGGGACAATGGACACGGAGACGGAGGTTTTGCTTCATGAGTTTCGTATTCCGTGTGAGCCATTTCCTGCAAAAGTGAGAGTAATTGACTCTTGCATGGTATACTATTCTCTCTCTCCGATCAATAGTATGATACTTCACTCATGTTGACAACCCGATCTTTTTATTAGGTACTTGCTTGCCTTCCACCTTCCGATTACAACATTCAACTCGAACCGGGGAGGGCTGACTATCGCCATCTTCCCATACTCTCCATCGATCCACCGGGGTGCAAAGACATTGACGATGCACTTCATTGCATTGAACTCGAAAATGGTAACTGGCAAGTAGGTGTTCATATTGCAGACGTCACGCATTATGTCGAAGCGGGAACCGCCATTGATCTTGAAGCTGCTAATCGTTCAACCTCGACGTATCTTGTGAATAAGAGGCTGGACATGCTGCCTTCGTTGCTTACGACCGATTTATGCAGTTTGAAGGGTAATGTTGATAGGTGAGTCTTCGTGTTACACTATCATCACTAGAATCGTTTGGTATTAATTTTTACTACATCTCCTGTGACACATTACCGACACCAGGTTTGCATTCAGTGTACTGTGGGAGGTAACGCCCGAAGCTGATATTGTTGATGTGGAGTTCAAAAAGACTGTAATCCACTCGATTGCCGCCTTGACATATCAACAAGCGCAGGCGCTGATCGATAAACCCGACAAAGACTGCAAAAATGATATTCAGGCCGGCGCTGTCAAACGACTGGCTGCCTTGGCAAGGAAATTTCGTTCTCGACGAATCAACGCAGGTGCTCTTACTCTCGCAAGTCCTGAAGTAAAATTCGTTCTTGATAGCGAAAGTCTAAACCCAACGGACGTTCAGTCATACACTCTCTTTGAGGCAAATGCTTTAGTTGAGGAATTTATGCTTCTTGCTAATGTCACAGTGGCTAAGAAAATTCTCAGACACTATCCAACCTTATCCATCCTACGCCGTCATCCCGCACCTAATCGTAGCATGTTCGACAGTCTCATTGAAAAAGCAAAAACTCGGGGAATATCAATTTGCATTGACGACTCCAAGAAACTGGCAGATTCACTCGATGATGCTGGAAAACGCCTCTCATCTGATCCATACCTCGACCAACTCCTGCGCATACTCTCCACACGTTGTATGTCTCCAGCGCAGTATTTTTGCTCCGGGGAGTACCAGGCGAAGGATTGGCATCATTACGGTCTTGCAGCACCACACTCACTTCACATCACCCATTCGACGGTATGCTGATGTTTGCGTTCACCGTCTCTTGGCAGCAGCAATAGGAGTTGCGCCACTTCCTGTATTTCTATCTTCTAAAGTCTACCTGCATGATTTGGCGGCCAACATGAATCGTAGACATCGGGCAGCTCAGCTTGCTGGTCGTGCCAGTGTTCAGCTTCACACTTTGATCTTCTTCTCCGGAGATGGTAGTGGGGGCGAAGGTGGAGGAACCAAGGAGGAAGATGCATATGTATTAGATGTAGAGACAGCAAACAACGCAGAACCTTCTCTGTCCGTGATGGTGCCTCGGTATGGGATCGAAGGACGTGTACGTCTATCCCATTTTTCATCGGACGATCCTTGCTTAGTTCGTGACCCGGAGAGGTTTCGTTTGTGTTACAAAGATTCCGAATTTGGAAAGATTTTGGCATCGGTTGCTGTGTTTGACAAAGTACGTGTGAAGATATGGGTTAGGAGCTCTCAAGACCGCAGAGAACTGATGGTGGATTTGCTGGAACCCAAAGCTTTCGCTAAGCCAGATGTTTTCATGGGCAAAGTCAAGGAGACAAAGAAGCAGAAGACTTCATCATGAAATAAGAAATAACAGTAATTACTTCGAAGACAAGCCCCCACTGTTTTGTTGTTCGAAACACCGGGTTCTTGACTCATGGTCCATCTATAATGTAATGCGGAAAGAGACGTTTTCGTCAGATAGGTAAGCTGCTGCTGTTGCTGATACAGGCTGATGCTACTGTATGTAGGTCGAGATGTCCTGTCACATCTCTTATCTACCTATAGAAACAGGGATTATCCCAGCTACCAGGGCCAGCCACCAGCTCTGCGCTTTTTACAGAATATCGGTGGGATATCGTAGCATTATTTTGTCTTGATATCAACAACCGAAACCCGATCCTCCCTGGTCGACATCACTTCTCCCGTCGTCAAGCACCAATAAACGCAGACTCAACATTTTTGCTGTATTATTTCTCTGCCCTCGAAAGCCTCAAAAGTGAGTAATGGATCTTGCACAGTCACCGTGGGCATCGTTATTATTTTAAATCCGAAAGTGATCGATGTCGATTTTCCGTTAAAGGTTTAATTTTCGATCCAGAGTACGCCCGTTCATCATTCCACTGCATCCATGCATATGCTATCGTTCTTCTGCCTTTCTGTCTTACTTATACATAATTTTATTTTTCTACTGTTGTGACCGTTTCTCCACTCTTTGGTGTTGATTGTTGGTGACCTTTTACATTTTGAACGCAGGAATCATGCCGTCAAGCCACTCGCACGAACACGACCATTCTCACGAGTGCAACCCCGTTGATATCAAATCGCACCACACTCACGAGGACCACGACCATTCGCACGAGGACCACGACAACGACCGTTTGCTGATATCAGACGCGAATAATGAAAAGGAACGGCGCCACGAAGTCCTGTGGAAATTGAAAACGGCTTCATTTGTTTGCTTTTCTTTTCTCTTAGTTGAAGTAGTCGGAGGTATTTTGGCAGGATCTCTGGCAGTGTTGTCCGATGCAGCTCATTTGGCCGCTGACCTTTCTGCATTTGCTGTTGCGATCATTGGATCGCACATCGCAAGCCTGCCGGCATCAGAAGCGCATACCTTTGGACTCAAGAGGACTGAATCACTGGCTGCGCTCTTCTCCATGGTTAGCTTAGCGATCCTATCTATTGGATTGGCTATTGAAGCAATTCATCGTCTCTGGATTATTGTATACTATCCTGGAGAAGAGAAACCAGTCGATGGCAAGTTGATGGCAACTATCGCATTCATCGGGGTACTTGTAAATGTTATTCTTGCTTACATCTTGGGAGAGGATCACGTGCACATGCCAGGTGTGGGTCACGATCATGACCACTCGCACGAACATGGTGGTCACCAATCACATGACGATTCACAGCATCATGACGAAGGTACAATATTCTCATCTCATTATGTTTGTTTTAATGTATGAAACTTAACAATTCGTTTTGCTTTAGAATCGTTTCTGATTCCGCCTTCGAGCAAGAATCTCTCCTGTCCTGTGTCACACCATATCAACGAAGTTCAACCTCAGTGTGAATCCAATGCAGTCCGCCCGGCTCGCAATGTAAATTTGAGTGCTGCGTATCTCCATGTATTGGCTGACCTTGCACAATCTGTGATTGTGCTCACCGCTGGCCTGCTAATTTTTTGGAAGCCAACGTGGCAAATAGTTGATCCTATCTGCACTCTCATCTTTTCGATTATGGTGTGCTTCTCAACGATGGGTGTTATTAAGTCCAGCTTGTCTGTGCTCTTGGAAGAAGTACCACCTGGAGTTGAGTGGGACGAAATTTACGATTCTATCTCTCAAGTAAACGGTGTATCGAATGTACACGACCTCCACATTTGGAGCATTTCACATGGTAATTTCATCCTCAGTGTGCATGCAACCGCAGAGAAAGTTGAGCAGGCATACAAAGACATCAAACGTATTTGTAACAAACGCAACATTTCACATTTGACATTGCAAATCCAACCAAGCACAATTGATGATTGCGTCACTTGCACCGAAGGCTCAGTTCATCAGTGCCGCTAATCAAACTTAACTGCGCTTCCATTGACTGGGGTTCACTCCAATATAACATGAACCAAACCGTACGTAACAGCTGGCCCAGATTTCCAGATGCCTGTTGTCGAATGCGATAACATAATAAATATTATAGGAAGTGGTTGAAACTTTCTCTTTATTCCCGGAAATTTCGTCCAAGAAAGTGAGACACATTGAATTCATGCAAACCTGTGGATGCGACCATAATAATATTATAGTGGACCTGATTTCCCCCAATCATGGACCCTATCATAATTACCTATTCTCACAGACTTCGTCTTCTTTCACGCGGTCATCGCCTTAACATGACGGCTCCTGCCAAGAAACGCCGCATCCAAGCAGCCCGTGCCGCCGCCAGAAATGATCTGGTCAAAGAAGACGCCATTCATGATATTTGCACAGAGACTGATGTAAAAGAGAACGCCGACATCGATCCGAAAGCAATTTATGATCTTCAATTACAATATCAAGAAACCATGGACACGCTCCTGAACACCATTCAGCTCCTTTCCTCCGAGAATGATATCGATCGAACCGAGTTGATTCTATCTGCTTCCGTATCCCTCTCTCATCTTAAAGTCCTACAGCGTCAAATATCCCTTCAAGTTGAGCTTCACGCAGCCATCTCGAAGGATGAACGTACAAAGGTAGAAGCTTGCAGTCTGATCCTTGAAAATCTGAATTACGAGAGGAATTATTTACGGAGAGAAATCGAGGAAGTTCAAACCTGGAAGCCAGAGGAGCTAGAGAAAACATCTTGCGAGGAATTACAGATTGATCCTGTTAAGTTAGATCTGCGTGCGGCGTCTGATAAGATAAAGGATCCATCGTCTGATGTGGACATGCCGGATGCATCAGCGCAGAAAGTTGAAACTCGAGAAGAAGCCATCGACACATATTTGTTTGGAAACGAAACAGAATCAATTATTTCTTCGTCCCATCGAGATCCATCCAACCATGCTTACATTACCAATAAACTACAAGCAGATAATGTCACTCGATATTCTCTCATTGAACAGCTCACGAAACATGAGCTGCAGCTGAAAGATCTTCGGAAGAAGAGAGACGAATCAAGAAAGTTCCTGCATGGATTTCCAACTCAGGTGGCAGAACTTGAAAAAGCCGGAGAGGCGCTAAATGGATTTTTTAACGGGAGCAGTTTATGGAAGCGGGAGTTCGAGTCCCATGAAAGCGGAGATGGAACAGATCCTAGTGCAGTTACAAATGAAAAGCTCCAAGCGTCCAACATACTGATTAGTAGCCCGTCTTTGCAGCGTACCAAGCGATTTCAGTTGGCACAATCCAATCTACCTTCTCCTCTGTACGTACTCTTTGTTCAACTTACGGGTTATATTGATGCGTGGTCTTCTCTGGATGTCCTCGGTAATCAAATGGAACATCATCATGATTTGGGGGATATCTATGGACCGAATGCCATGAGTCTAAGTATCAAAGAATCATCGACTGGCAATCTTGCACCGGAGGGAGACAGGTGTGAATGGATCATTGAGCTCTCTCTGAACACATCAGATATTCTTCCTCCCGAAGTTTCATCTACATTGGGGAGAACATCATATAATCGCACGAATCTTCATGGAGGTGATTGTCTCAAGATTTTATTTTCGTATGATAGGGATGAAGGAGTTGTGAGGGCAGGAGTCAGATGCGAAGATATCACATTATCTCAAGAAGACCTTCTCGATAATTTGTTTCCTGGAGATGATGGTTCTCTGAGTCCAAATATCCCTTTGTCTCTCTTGAATAAATCTTCATACAACGATGAAGTAGAGGATCTAGTGTCAACTGACGAACAGAATTGCATCGAGGAAAAACCAGATGATAAACGCGCTGGGAAACCATATCACTGGTGCCAAGTCCTAGGAGGTCTCAACTTCCCACCCCCATCTTCGCGTGACATCATGGGAACAGCATTTGAAATCAACACGTGCACGAAAGCGGTTATTCGTCAGTTGCTACGGAGACTTCGTGGGCGGAAAACACTTTCTGCCCTTCTCGAGTATTTAGGGAAGCGTGGCCAAATCTCCCACTTGGTCATACATCCTGCCTTCAAACGAGATCAGAGTTTGAATCCTCAATATGTTAAGGCGAAATTATTTTCTTGGGTTGAAGAGAAGGAGGCATGCAAGCATGTGTCTTACTCTGTGTCCACGAAAAGGTACATTGCCACCATCAAAAGAAAGGCTGTCTCGCTGAAAGCTACAGTTGTCGTAGATATTCAAAGCTATCCGGCGGAGCCACCGGTATGGTCACTGCAATATGATGACGGTTCAACAGCCACGGCTGGTAGGGGGGAGCAAGATGGAAACTCTTTGAACGACTCAAACATCAACAATGCTAACGACCCCCCGCTATTTGATGCCGGTCTACATCGCATTGAAAACCGTGTGAACACAGAACTGGACCAATTTATTAATCATGAAGTGGAAGCGACCTACGATTGGATACTGATCCACCAGTTGTCTGATATTGTGTCATGCTGGGATGAGCTGATGGCTGCTGGGGAAGGATGCGGGAATACGAATGGTAGCGACGTTCAAAGGCGATTACGCAAAGGAAAAGACAGGAGGCTTGTTGGTTTCGGGGAAAATTCACCATTCTTCTATTACAGGTGCGGGATGCATTGATTGTTCATGTCTCCGTTTGCAAATCCTCGCAAAAAATATGATTCACTTATATTAGTCGCTGTCTGGAGAAAAATAAAAAAAATCTTATACCCTAAACAAACTTCTCCAACTCAACCGAATCTGGGTCTCCAATTATAGATCATGGGAACTGTTAGCTTTATCAAAATCCTAAAATTTAAGTGCCCAAGATGGCATGGGTAAAGGAGCAGGCATCCATGTCCTCAGCTGAACATGTTGAGCCTCTGACTCCTCATTCAGGCCAGACACGGCTGGATGTTTCTTACTATCAACATCTCTATCCATCTGCTGCACTTTTGATGCATTTTCCACATCAGCGGAAACCGGTCCGAACCTAGGCACCGCGGTTCGCTTCAAATGTGCCTCAATTGATAGGTCAAAACACCGAACAACCGCGTTTTCATCTACGGAATTCGGATTGAAGGTGTTTATTAAATTGTCGAAATTACCCGCAGCCTTATCATCAGAAGAGACCATTGGGAAATCTACTTGATGGATCATGCAATCATCACTTTCTTTGCCGACGGTGCCTGCGTCACACGCGCCTCTGATCTTTTCACTTCCAGTGCAATCCATTTCATCCGTGACATCCATGGTTATTGGTTTTTTGCGTACCTTGTGAGACTGGAGATCCTTTTCCCGTACGCGTACGTCCGACGTACGCGGTCTGTCCTCCCCCCTCTCTCTCTTTTAGCGTACGGGAAAGAAAGATATCGTCACATCCCTCCCCCCATCCCCTCCTCTCACCCTAGCCCTCCCCTGCCCTAACCACCCCAGGTCTGACCCTAACCTGGTACACATATAGTAGACCCTAGGATTTTGGCACTGGAGTAGCAGACCGTAAAATTTGGCTAGCAAGCTGTAGGTTGACACTCGCCAGGATCTGGACCCACGACACGGTGCAGCATCAACCGACTGGTTTATCGGTGTTTTTTAATTATCTAGATAAACCATAAATATAATATAGGTAGTATGCAGTATGTATCCCCTATAGTATGCAGTATGTATCCCCTATTTGCGGAGGACAGACCGCGTACGTCGGACGTACGCGTACGGGAAAAAACGATCTCTTGTGATTGGTAGTGCAAAATCCTAGAGAGATAAGGGATAGTTGGGAGTTCAACAATGGAGATGGTAAACTTGGACAACCTTTATCGTCACAACTCCGCGCTTACCGCAACCAGGACGACGCTCCTCACCAACAAAAAGCGCTCCCGCTACTTGTCATTAAAGAACCCCAAACAGCCGCATCTTCCCACAAAGAAATAGCGATCTCCGTCCTCGCTCGGGGGGGCTTCTTCTTCGTGTGTCGGTCGTGCGAGTACCTCGATGTGAATGATGCACGAAAACGTCGTACAACAGTTTTATGTTTAAAAGATGTGAGATTCTACAAGGGCGGTAGACTCATTCCACACTCGGATGACGCAATCATAGGTGTGGAGATTGTCGCCCTGACCTTCCGCTACCAGAAGAATGACCGCCGCAGCGAGACAATACACCAATGGGCCAGTTCCGACCCGTCACTATGCCCGGTCAAGGCGTTCAACCCTATCGTCAAAAGGGTCCTTTCATACCCCCACATCTCGCCGGACTTGCCGCTCT
This sequence comes from Cyclotella distinguenda, assembly GCA_036939455.1. Taxonomy (NCBI): domain Eukaryota; phylum Bacillariophyta; class Thalassiosirophyceae; order Thalassiosirales; family Thalassiosiraceae; genus Cyclotella; species Cyclotella distinguenda. The sequence continues at coordinate 541 of JALLPF010000049.1, read as the reverse complement.
GCAATCTGTATACGGATGGGAGAATGACGAAGATAAGCTCGACAGACATGCTCGCAGCCCTCCGGGCATCAGTCACGAGAATCGGGTTTGACAAACTAGGGTTCGGACCGCTTGATATTGGTATGCATTCGATTCGATCCGGGGCCGCCATGGCCATGCACCTTAGCGGATGCCCCACATGGGTAATTATGATGATTGGTAGATGGTCGAGCGACGCGTTCCTGCTTTATATACGCAGCTAGGTCGACCTCTCCTCGGTGGACATCACAGAGAGAATGATATCAGTACGTGAATTCCGACACGTACCAGACTACGGGGCAGGGACGACAACGGATGAAACCTGTGGGGAGGCAGCGGGAGAGAACTCAGGGGAAGCGCATTCCGACTGCGAGCACAGAATGATTAATGGCACTGTTAGGGACAGCAGTGAGGGGACGAAACACCTGTATAAAACTGTAGTTCCGATGCTGAACCGAGGGAGTACTTAGGGCATTTACTACGGAGCAGGACCAGACGTTTTTCGGAGAAACTCTTGCCGATC
>JALLPF010000048.1:0-19723 GCA_036939455.1 Cyclotella distinguenda | reverse complement strand
AGACATTTACAAAATTCAAGACATTTGCAATTTTTTATTAAGCCTTTAAATTCAACCATGCTTTCTGACCGATCAACCGTGTCTCGACAAACTCCCTAAGTACAAAGTATTAGATTCTGCAGAATCACCTTATTTCCCATACCTTCGTGCGAGAGAGTTGGGAAATTGCAACATGGGATTCTGTCGAATTTAGCTGGGCTAGTTCCTCAATAACTCTGACAGGGATGGCTTTTTGCTCGACGGGGAAGGATCTTCTTTTTTGTACGAGAGGAGTTGCCTGCGTAGATTCGTAGCAAATCCCAAATCAATGTCTTTTGTGGGGTCAGGGCGGTCGTGCTGCCTGAAGGTCTGCACCACATTCAATATGATATTGTGGATTGTTCTTGCAGCCAACTTCGCCTTTTTGCGATGTTTAGAGAACCGCCCATCACGCAGGGCTTGTATGAAAGCTCCAAAAATTCGGATCCGGTGGCCTTGGTTGAAGTTGTGGAGGAAGATATCGGCGAGTCCAACGAAGGCACAGTAGTTTTCCCATTGTCGCCATGATAAAGCTTCGGCTTCTGTCGTTTTTCTTGTTCCTGCTGTTTGACAGGCAGAAGTTGCAGCGTGGAGATCAGCCATGATTTGATTTTGCTGGGCAACGGACGAAGTGCAAAATCCACAGGCGTCTGGAGGGGGGCGGTGGAGAATAATAATAATAATAATAATAACTTAAAAAATTACATCTACGTATCTGATGCAGTTCCATTCGAAACTTCTATATTGCCAACGAGTGCAGCAAGGCCGCCGCGGTGGCAGGTTGTTTCCTCTTTGGCGCAAGGCCGGAATCTCCTCTCAAGTGAGCTGAGTATTGAGCTGGTGGCTAAGTCTGTGTTCGCCTCCGTTTTGGTGGGCGGGGAACCGGTGGGTGGGTTGGGTGTGAACGTGTCCTCCTGCTGGTCCTGGAGTAAGTCGGTCCGTAGAAGTAGTCTGAGCACGTGACGCTGCAGTTGCGGCGAGTACCCAGTAGTGTAGGTTCTCTGTTGTCGTATCCTGGAGTGCTGTGAAATCAAGCTCGAGGAGCTGGTCATCTGGTACTTCGGAAGGGTTGAGTTCAATCAGGCGCTCACAGTCTCGAAGAGACTTTAAATAGTTTGTTAGTTCGGTGTCAGAGAGTGTGAACTCTCAGGAGGGGGTGTCGGCAACTCTGTTTTCCGAACCGGGGAACCATTGACTGTACTGTCTTAGCTTGTTCTCAAACACGAGTTTGGTGTCGTGTCTAGCAACAGAGATGTGGACTGAAGTTTTGCTTGTGTTGTCACCATCATCCCTGGAGCATGTTTTGTTGCTCCATCCTTCTGCTGTCCGAATCTGTAATTGAGAGTATGCAGTCAAACTCATTCAATGTCCCTTCCAATATGTCAATGCAGGGTGTTATGAAACAGGTGATGTATTCGAGTAGATTGTTCGATGCACGCCATAGGAGGTCTGGTGGTAACTCCCATCTCTATGCACTCACTCTTTTGTTGTACATCCGAGTCCAAATAGACATGAATCGATCTGGTATATGCCCGTTGGGGCTAGGTAAGCTATCGGGTTCATGTTTATACCATATTTTGCCTTACCAAGGAAATAAAGCATCATGTCTATGTCCTCTTGACAGTCCTGGCTGAGTTGCGTCCGCGTCGTGATCCATGTGAGTCTTGTAAATCTTGGAGGCGGCTAGTGAAATGATTTACTGTCGGGATTATATTACTCAGGTGCACCCACCTCCCTATATTGACCTCCGGTTCTTTTTTCTGATACTGTCTTCGAATCGAGCATAGATAGAGATGTGTCTCTCCAAGCCACATATTTGTTGTCGGGTAGGGATATGGTTAGTCGACAAAAGTCGAAAAGCCATAACCGAGGATAATTTTGCATTTGTTGAGACCGGCTTTGGCGGCCAGTTTGTTTAATGCAGTCATTGTTTCATGGGGAATAGGTTTGGAAGAGTGTTTTGGACGGGCAACCAAGTGTATGGCAAGCTTTTCAGCGTTTTCGAGACCTTCCTTGTTGTTTGTGTTTGGGAGATCGATGGTGATGCCGACAAAGTCGTCGATGTAGACATCTTCAACTCCCTTGTCGTTTATATCTAAATCAACAATCAGCTCGTGACCTGGACCAAAGGCAACGGAGTTGTCGAGTTCGATGGGAGGTGGTATGAGGTAATTGTCAGGTGAGTGTAACGTTGCTGGGTCCCATGTTTCGTTGTAAAGAATCTCATTCGTTAAGGCGCACAAAGGCTCCAAAATGCTCCCCAACTCTATAGGATATGGTGTCCCGCCAAAGGTTAGGCAAAGGGCGATGTTGGCTAGGTTCAGAGAGGGAAGTTGTGTGCAGGTGTGTATCGCTGTGGCTGTGTTTAAATGACACCGACGGTAAGCCGGTTTGGTGTCAATTTTCGATGAGATGATCTTGGTGTTTGGGTGGAGATGTCTTGCTCTAACCGTCCAGTTGATCAGACGTTTTAGTGTTTGCCCAACAAGACAAGGTAAGAGTTCGTCTTTTCTAATTTTCGGATTTACCGATGCGCCCGAGCCTGACCACTTCCAGCTTTGATCATGTGTTAGGCGATCTTTATCAACGATGTTGCCCAACTCGTCTATGGTGTGTTCGGCTTGGATGTTGAGTGGGGCCATGTGGACTCCCGGTATTGATGAGAGTTTGTCCAGGGGTAGGAGAAGCGCATATCCATGCGCGACGTCTTTCTACTTTCTAGACTAAGGTGAGTAAGAGGTCTTCTTGTTTGACTGCACCCTGATGGTTTCCAAATCTTAGTCCTTCTTCAAAGTCAGATAAGCGTACTTCATCGTCGATAGAACCGATAGGCCAGAGTGATCCGTTTGTCCGAATGTCTTTGAGTCTGTGCCAAACAGGGTGTCCAGAGAAGATGGGTTCGAGCGTTTGGACTGGGCAGAATTCGGATCCGTATCCGACAGGTGAGTCCGACTGTGATTCGATTGCTTTGAAGAGGTGAAAGTCAAAGGATTACAGGGGTTTGTAGTTTGAAGCTGCTACTTCTGCAGATAGTTCGAATTTGAAGGAGGGAATTGATTTGTGTTCTAGCGGGAGGTCCATGATATTTTGTAGCTGAGCAATGAGGTCGGTCGGTGGCCTATGTGTGCGCATTGTAGGTTCGTCTGGTAGGATTTCAATGTGTTGGGTTTGATGATGGGTGTCTGCACTGATGGATTGATGATGGTTCTGAATGCCTGGTCTGTTGTTGCGTTCTGCCATGAATTGCAGACCTTGAGGAAAGTTGCCGTCGCCCTCTCCGTTTTTTGAATGTAAAAGGGGAGGGGAAGGAGAATACTCGCTGAGTACATCTTGGTCTTGAGAGTCTGTCGAGTGGATAGATGGGATGTCGATGGAATATGTCCCGTTCTTGTCGAGTTTGATGGACACTACTCTTGTGTTTGTCTCGAAGAGTGAGGGTGGTGTTGTTATGTTGTCTGTGTTGCTGTTGGATCCAATATTGGAAGGTTTGCTTTGTATGTTCTCTGTTGTCATGTCAGGAGGTTTGCGGGATGGTCGGACGCCGCGAGGCCCCAACCCGATTTCCTATTCGGCGTTTTGGCATTTGTTGAGGAAGGAGACAAGGGCAGCCTTCTTTCCACGCGGGATCTCTTCCATCGGTACGTGACTGGACTTGATGCGACAACCCGTGAAACAATCACCTTTGACGTGAAAGCAAAGGCAAATTTTCTCACTTGGTTTGTTATCGTTCCAGATGGGTCGATCTCCTCGGCATCTGCTGGAAAAGGTAGCCCAGCTTTTGTCAGATTTGATTACAAAATCGGGGTCTTGATGTGAGTTTGTGACGCGGTCATCTCTATCTTTTCTTTCGCTGTGGTCGGGATCATTTTCCTTGGGGGATCTCTCAACTTTATCTTCCTTTTTGTCTTGTTTGTCGATTTTGAGGATGAAGGTGGCAGGAAGGGTAGCGCGGAAAGTGCCGTCAAAGATACCGATGATGAAGGGGAAGAAGTTGAGTGTTTCGTCATCGATGTCGTCTGTGTCTTTTGCAAAGGAGCAGGCTTTGAGAAAACGTTGTAATCTCATGTCAATCACGCAGAGAATTTGTGGGATGAAACGTTTGTCATTTTCTATTTCCCGTCGAACAGAGAATTCAATGTCTTGAAGCTGACTCGTAAAACGTTTTGCAGGATAGCGATGATGCAGAGTAAGCCAAGCCAGATCACGCAGGCGGCGTGGAAAATGTCGAGTTGCCGCATGAGGGCTTCGTAAGTTGAAGGAACCTTTACTGTTTGCTTTAACGAAGCCACAATCTCATCCAAGGTTTTTTGCTTTCCTTTGGTCGAATCGAGATGAAGGAGCATGGCGCGTGTTTTGTCGGAGCTATGGAAGAGGCCACATCGGAAGTGAGTAAAATCCGAAAAATTGTAGGGGGTGTCGGTCCAAAGGAAGTTGCCGATGTGGAGGGAGGTGATTAGATCTTGGGAGTAAGTGATTTCTTTTAGTCCTAGCACACGGAACTGAGGCTTGTATTCTTACTTGAGGAGTCCTTAGTCCTTCAGGTTCAGTAGTTTGATGGCGGATGCGGTGATCTTGGGGTCGTCGCGATCCTCTGTGGTCGCGCCGAATCGGAGTAAGTTGCTCGTATCTTCATGGAATTTCTGAACCCTGTCCTTTTCATCCTCGTCCTTTTCCTTGCGGCGCTCATATTCATATGCGCGGCGTAGGTCATTTGTTTGATTGTTTGACTCGGCATGGCGGGCGATGGTAGCGTTGAGCTGACCGAGGATGGTGGCGTTCTAATCGAGGATTGCCTGGGCGGCGGGAGAGATGTCAGTCGGGTTGGGTGCTGTTTCTGGGGTACCAAGACAGATGTGCTGGCAGTCGATGCAGTAGGTCATTGCTTCGGGGTCATCAATGCTCAGATCCCAAGTAGTATCGTCGACGAATCGGCGTCCAGCCCCCCAGAGCCACATTAGAACTCCAGAAACGTGGTCGAGTGCTTTGGTTTGTGCGAATGCACGATCTTTTTTGTGATCTTCGTCGAATTTCTTGGCGCTTGCAAGTGTGGCGAGGAAAAGGTGTTTGGGGTCCTTTGATGTTGTGTTGAAAAAGGTTTCGACCAAGAAAGGAGCCAGGATAATTGCTAAAGGGACCTCATAAGTCTCCGTGAAGTTGGTACTGAAAAGTTCAGCTGTGTACTGCGCTTCTGTAAGGTTGACAAGGGTTTCATGGCTGGGACAGGCACATCTGCAGCCTTCCGTAAGCAATTCGACATCAAGTGTGATGCAAGTTGTCTGAGTGTTGTGACCGACGAGAGCTACAACCTTGTGAGGGGGCCTAATGCGGGTACCGCCGAAGTTCTTTGGGTTGTGGCAAAGGAGAACGCCAGATTTGGTAGAGATGATGAAGCAAGACTCGAAGCTCTCCGTGAGGACTAGGACCCATTCATCTTTGTTTTGTCCGAACCCGGCCGTCGAAAAGGATTCCATGCGCATGTTTCCGTCGTCATTAGATGGGAGGGTACTGAACCATTGTGCCCAAGAATTATTCATCTTAGTAGACTGTTTTTAACTATTCTAATCAAACTTTGAAGCAAAATTGCCAAGATTCTTTGTAATCGAAGGCGATTTCACAAACACTGAGCAAAGCAAGCAACAATCAACTTTTGACATTCGAATTTTGAAAGTTCCTTGATCCAAGCGCTGATCGATTTGTATTCAAAATCGAATAATGTGGTTGTTGTTGGCTCTACCTCACACTCGGCCTCCTAAACAACAGAAATGGAAGGTGAGACTGGAACAGGATGGAGATCGAACCACGGGCACCCTCTTTCTTCAGTGCACCTATGGTAGCACTGTTATTTAGAGGATAACCTTGAGAGAGTGGAGATTCGGAGAGGAACAATCAAGACACACATGTTTTGGTGGGAAAAGGAGAATGACATTATGTCCATCACCACCCCCTTATTCGTCGATCTAGAGCTCATTCGACAGCATCACAAATCAGCCTAACAGCTCTTGAGTAAATCCTCTTCGAATCCTCCCAGCTTTCGGACACAAATATTAGTTAAGTAAATTAAAAACACCCATGCCTGCCCTGGACACTCACAGGGGAAGAAAAGGGTTCGGGCTAGGGGTGCGAACCATAACGAACATGTTTCAATGCCAAAACCCCGAGTTTACAATTATTAGAACATGTACAAGATACCTAAAGTACTTATACTAGGGAATGTCAACCTACCGTCTTGCTTGGAGTTAGTAGACACCTAAAAACAAATCGATATCCACTAATTTTTTTTTCACCCAATAGATACCCAACATACTAGACGAGCGTAGGAACACTTCTTAATTGTCAAGCATCGAAGTATTGCATTATCCTACTCAACACTCACCAGTCAAAGAAGGGGAGGTGCAACGCTCCTCCAAGGAAGTAAGTTCTGCAGTACCTAGTTTGTTGACGCAACGAATGACCTTCGTGGTCACATCATCTCGTCAACGCTTGGATGAAGATGGGTGTGAGTTCTTTGAACGCGACGAGTAATTAGTTAGGTACCAAATTTTGTAGGGATTTCAGATTTAAACTTGACGTAAAGAATTATAACAAAGTTAATTATTCGAGTTTACGTTTCTTTGAATTACCATTCTCACTATGACTGACTGCTGGCTTTTTCGTAAGCTTGCACGTTTGATTAAACTAAACTCCAGACTTGTATCATTGCATTGCCTGATGATGTAACATGTAACCCATCCGGCATCAGTCTTTGATCAAAAACGAAAACTACATCATTGTCATCATCATTGCCACAATCAACCACTTTCTCCGTAACAACAATATCACTTTCGACTGATTTTCCAATGCCACTGTCATGGATCCCATATCATTGCCCAACGATGTACCCCATCCATCAGCAGTAACTATCCCATCGTCATAGCCACAATCAACCACTCTCCCCGTAATAACAGCATCACTGTCGACCACTTTTCCAACGCCATCAACATCGGTTCCACCCAGTGCTGCGTTGGGCAAATCCATTTTCGCCCGCGACCCAGAAATGAACACGCCCTTGCAACCACTTCTGGTGGATTGTCGAGTTTTGATGTACAATCCTCTCCTCGATACAAGTGTTGAACTTGAGAGAGCAAATCATCATAATCCTGGCTCATGAAAACAAGGTGTAACAGTAAAAACAAATCACGTGTGCCACCCTCCTAAAACAAAACAGCAAACACTCAAATTGCAAACTCGTCGCCAACAATCGACGTGCCGGGCTCACCTAGTTCGACGACTTTCAAGCGCAGCAACGCATAACCAGGTAATGCCCACAACCATCTGGGTTTAGTGTGCGTTGTCGGCCGTGGTTGGACTCGTCAATGCCAACAACATCGATGATCTGCATCAAGGGTTTGTTTGTTCCCTGCAGAATTCATTTTTGTGGTGTGTGTTGTGCGTTGTCAACACGTAAAAGAAGCTACCTACACCGTACTTCGGTTGTGATGCGTTGGATCCCTTACCCTAAACCTATCTCTAAGCTTAATCCTCTTCGAGATCCAATCACTGATCATCCATTGGTCAAACCATGGTTCAAGTTGGTATTGCCAAAATCACGTGGAAGAGAGGATTCCATTTCTGTTGTCATAATTGTCTGCTTCTGTAGACTTGGATGAGATCTAAGCGATAGTTTTCATGCATTAAAATTACTTCTACTCTAAAACTGAAGGTGTGGGAAATAAGCTGATTCTGCAGAATCTAATACTTTAGGAGTTTGTCACGACATGGTTGGTCGGCCAGAAAGCATGTTTGAATTTAGAGGCTTAAAAAAATTGCAAATGTCTTGTATTTTGAAAATTGTCTGGAATTCAATATTTAAGCCGATAACAAGTTTTAAGAAAAACAGCTACAATTTTGAAAAAGGATGAGATTTTGTTTCCGAGATACAAATCAAACAGATTCCTACGTTTCAAGCAAATTGCATATTTTCAGACTTTTGCAGAATATCGGACTTTTTTTGAAATCCTGCAAAAGTCTGGAAGTTTGTAAAAGTCTTAAATTCTGCATTTAAGAATTTATCTAAATTGCAGATTTCTTACGTAGGAACTGAATAACAAATTTTGAATACAAGATTTCATACAATCATAGTGTCTGTTTCGATTAAACCCCGATCGCACTAATCTCCAAGCAAGACGGTATGATGTGGTTACCGTGAAAATTGTTACAGTAATGGAAGGTGAGGCTTGAACAGGGTGGAGATCGAGAGTCGTCTCCTTGCTTCAGTGAGCAGCAGAGATTTTCTGTACATTCACATCAGTCGAAGAAGCCGAATAAATTGGTGTTTGTGTTTCACACAATTGACCACAACACAGAAAGATAAATTATATTGATCTAAAAAGGCAAATTTAAATAAAAATGTTCATCTCCAACAGGTCTACTGTTTTCTAGTCACCTCGACATATAAATCTCGACTGAATCATTTCAATTCCCAGCCGAATGAGGCGAATCAGGAATACAATTTAAACAGAGCAGGATGATTTGAGGTAAGCAATTAGATCAAGACGTTCCTGTTCTTTTTTGATACCCGCGAACACCATTTTCGTTCCCTGGATAGAGGATCAAGAGGATGGAGGAACAGATGGATTGATGAGCACTACCATTATTCATGAGCATTCAATGACACATCATCCACGATCGGATGACGCGAACTTGAAGAATGGCCCTATGCCTCTGAGAACGTTACTTCATCCATAATCCGTATTGGAACCGAAACATTGAATCTCTGCATCCAAACATGGCGGTCGTCCGGTCAGTTTCTTCGACCGGCGATAAATCACGATACATCCAAGTTGTTTGCCTTTTGACTGCGCGTAAAAGCTCCAAACATCGAACCTTACCTTGATATATTTCTTGGGATTTTCCAAATATTCTGCGTAAAACAACGTCATGATGAACGTTAGCAATGCTATGATATATACAACTTGTTTCCACAAGTATGTCTCACCGAACAGAGTATCTTGACCCCATAGGATGCCACTCTTCTTATTGGCACTCGAGTAGGAATATCCATCCGCCAGCCCCGATTGACGGCCAAAGAATCCGTACAGATTCGGACCCTGCTTGTGTGCACCACCCTGTTCGACTGTGTGGCACTGCGAACACTTGGTCTTAAAGACCTTAGCTCCTTTTGTGGCATTTCCGTCTTTGGCCATGGTTTCGGTGTGTTGTTTCGATTTTTTTGTATGATGGCGGTGTGGTTGGGCGTGTACGCAGCGCCTCAAAATAATAATGGCTTGCCACTTGCCACCTCAGCAAAAAGCGAAAACATTCAACGGCCGACAAAACATCTTCTCAGAATCTTTAAAGCTTACTCTGTCTGCGAAAAGTACAATTTTAGAAATTGCATCGTAAGATCCTCCTGATCTTATCATCTTCCAAGATCTCTCATAAAACACGAAGTACCGTATAGTACTTATACTTACAAGGTTAATAATAATATTATCTTTACGCCCTTCGCTCACCGCTCACAATAAGATTTTCTCTTCCTACCATGGTGCTCGCATCTGTAGAATCAAACCCGATAATTTTGATGCGCTTCACCTCCAAGGCGTCTGACGAACTCATTCGTTATACAATCGAGAGGTTGTCGGTATCTGGAATCATCGTGGTTGTTGTAACAGAAGGATACGATGGCAGCGGCGGAAGTAGTGCTGCTTCGACGCTATCCTCTGTGGCAGAGATTCGTCGTAGGGGCGATTCTGTGGTGTTGGGTCTGACTACTACAGAGGCTTATCTCGAAAGTGAGGCTGAGATAGTTAAAATGGTGAAGCCATCTCGGACTCAGAACAGTCTCATTCCTATAATCATGGAGCATTTCACTGTGGACGCTCGTGAGGACTTCGTAAACATTGACTTCGCGGACTTGAGTTTCAACGAAGACCTAGCTAAACACCTACCAAAGATGGACGAGAATGATTATGATTCTGACAGGCTCTTCACCTCGGGAGATCGGGCGTTGCTTCTGTTAAACATATTGGATGCGATCCCGGTGCTTCGCAAGGACGAGGTTAAATCCGATTTGTCTTCTTTATTTGACTCGTTGAAAGTGACATACACCGAAGACGACCCGGTACCGTCTGTTGGTGATAAACCACAAGAGCTGCAGAGACATTCTAAAAGCGTTATTCAAGTTCTCAAGAATAGTGGCTTCGTGGATATGGTAGGTCCTTTGCACATTTCTCACGCAAAAGAAAAGATTCTCAAAGAAACCATCTCCATCTGGACTGGAATGCCAATTCAATCTATTCGGAACTATTATGGTGAAGGAATCGCTTTCCACTTCGAATGGATGGATTTTACGACGAAGTGGTTCACTCCACTCGGTTTTCTTGGCATTGCAGTTTTCATCATTAGAACCTATCGTGGTGATACCATTGACAACTGTGATTTCACTCCATTCTTCGGACTTGCAACTTTTTTCTGGGCTGTTTTGTGTGACAGGTTTTGGGAGAGAAGGGAATCGCGTTTGTCTTACTTCTGGGGCACTTATGCTTCAACATACAGAGATCGCGTCAGCTTTGGGCAACGTCAGGATTTCGTTGGTGAAATGAGGAGGAGCCCTGTGACAGGAAAAATGGAAAAGTACTACCCTTCTCACAAGAGGCTCCTGAAGTTTGCAATCAGTACAATTTGTACTGTTGCACTTCTGTCTGGTGCTGCTCTCATCATGATAATCAGCATGAATGTTCAAGGATATATCAGTAAACAAGATTTGAAGCAATGGGGAGAGGTCACACATCCTTTATACTTCCCTTGGTTTGCTAGACTTGCTGAAGAAGGGCAAATTTTCGATTCTAATTCTGTCTGGAAGGGTTTCATTCCTGTTATTTTCCGTGCTTTAGTCGTCTTCAATATGAACAAGCAGTTCAGACATGTCGCTGAGCAGCTGACTGAGTGGGAAAATCATGAAACAGTAAGAGACAAAAACACGATGACGATTTCTGCTTATTCAATCGAATTTCAATATTGCGTCTTGCTATACAGACTGCAGACCACGAGAACAGTATGATTCTGAAAAGGGTTCTGTTTGAAGCCTTCGATGCGTACATTATCTTGTTTTATCTTGCAATATACGAACGAAATATACATCTATTGCGCCTTGAATTGATAGGGGCATTCAATGTTGACACTTTCCGTAGAGTATTAACTGAGTGTATTATCCCATATGTTGTGCAGAAAAGATCCTCTAGAGGAAATGACGCGAAGTCCAAGAAGAACAGCGACAAGCAGACGCCGCAGTGTTGCTCACCGGCGGAAGAACTGGAACTGGATGAATATGAACAGTTCGGCGAGTCCATTGCTGTAAATTTTCAATGTCAGTACATGGTTGTTAGCAACAGAATGATGCTCAACTTACATATCCTCCTAATTCCAGATGACTACATTGAGATGATGATTCAATTCGGATACGTTACATTGTTCGCATCGGCATTTCCTCTTGCTGCCATCATCGCGGCTGTGGCTAATCTTATTGAATATCGCGCTGAGTAAGTCTCGAAGAGGGTACTCACTACACAACGACATAATCTTTCATATGTTTGTCATCTGTCGTCATAGTCTCTGGAAACTGACTCGATTATGCAAGAGGCCCACGCCATGTAGAGTGGAGGGTATTGGGATGTGGAAGCAAATCCTACGTGTCATGGTGTGGACTAGTGCGTTGACGAATTGTTTGATATTTGCATTCACATCAAATCAAATGAGGCAATGGCTTCCATCTAATTACACTACTGACGAGTTCGGAAGATCTGTTCTAGCACCTCATAGTGCGGATGAAACAGTTTTGATAATGTTCGCGATTGAACATGTAATCATCTTGGCTGGAATGTTGGTAAGGGGTCTTGTTGGTGTTGTTCCAAACGATGTCCTTGACGAAGTTGATAGAAGCAAGTGGTTGCACGAAGCAAGCGCTCAAAAGTTGAGATTGATGAGATCCGTCGGGGAGATTGAAAATAAAAGCGAGGAGCTTAAGGAAGCAGAAGGAAGCCAACGTCAAGATTAATACCGTCTGGTTTCCCCGTTTGTTGTGCTTAAAAAAATAAGATGATTTTGTACTAATTAGTAGGTAATGATGTGCGTTACAGCAGGAACATCTTTAGACTTCGTAGTGCCGAAAAATCGAACCACGTTCAAACAAGTGGAGGCGATCTACGTGTTATCCAAGGATGCCGCAGTGCTTCGTTTGGTCCTATCCGTTTGGCAGGATCGACTTCTAGCATCCTCTCAACCAAGTCACGCCCTTCAACAGATACTAAAAGGATAAAAATATGAAATTGGGACGTTAATCGACATTTGACGTCATGTAACATCATTCGAAATATATCAAACATGTTGTTATCTTGCCTTTGTGCCAGTCAGCCAGGGGGAAATCAACTTTGCCCGATTTGTTCGCATTGATTAGCTCTTCATCTGATTCTCCAAAGAACGGTTCGTAGCCAACTAGCATGACGTACAATGTGACACCCGCGGAGAAAATATCTACCTTATTTCCATACCCACCATTGACTTTTGTCAACAAAATTTCAGGTGCTACAAATCCAGGAGTACCGCACCTTCCTCTAACCAGATTATCTACACCGACAAATGATGCCATGCCGAAATCCGCCAGTTTAATTCTAGCCCCAGATTCTTCGTAGTCACACATCAAAAGATTGGCGGGTTTGATGTCACGATGGGCGATTCCGATCTGGTCCATCATACTTAGGCAGTTCAACAAATCTTTCATGATCTGGGCTGCTTCGACCTCATCTAGACGATCATGAGACGAAATATGCTGAAACAAATCAATGCCTTTCAACAATTCCAATTCCATAACAAGTTGATCCCCAGTTTCAAAGATACTTCGGAGTCGCAGAATGGACACATCTGGCGCTTGAACGGCCAATGTTGTTTGGATGGCTACTTCACGAACAAGCGTATCTGAACGCTCTTGACCACATTTAACTCTAGACCAAAATTCTTTTTTGTCAATAATTTTGAGGGCACAATCGTATTCAACTACATCTGCCCCGGTAAGATCGTTGTATGATGATCTAGCCATTGCGCTCAAACTCTCCATTGATGCAACACTGCGAAGATTATCGTGTGATGTAAAAGGAGCATATCGTGACTCAGAATACGGGAGTCCACGACGTTGAGAACGTTTTTTCGCGGGTCTGACAACTGCATACCGACCTCTACCAAATTCTGGGCCGTCATCAGCCTCATTGACTTCGTAAAGATCATGCATGTTCATTCTCGCAGCGGTATGCATCAAAGCGACCCATCTGTCTCTCTCTTCTTTACTTTCTACTCTTATTAGAATCTTCGGACGGTACGATTCGAGGTTAATAAGGAGTGAGCAAAAGAGAAGCGGTGCCTATCATAAAAGAGAAAGATTGCAACTCACACTCCGTTTTCCACTTTTGCTACAAGGCCTTTCGAAATACTCAAGCTGTAGTGCATTTGAAAAATGTTTGTGTGGGTAAACTTCTGCCATTTGCAGCATCGCATAACCCCAAGGAACACCACTTAGGCTGTCGGTTTCCCTGTACTCAAAGAGATAATTTTGTCTCAAGGCAAAAACGCCAGTACACCATCCATACACTTCTGCAACGAATGATCGCATGCCAAGAGCTGCTACAGTCGCCGTTCCCAAAAGGATAGTTTCAAATGGCGAAGAAGGCACATTGATGGAACTTCGACGACGAGGTAAAATTCCTGAGGCGATTGAATGTTGATGCTCCGCGAAAAACCAACCATCATTTGCCTCATTTTGATCGTCATCTACAGAGAGTATGGATCCTATGCCGTACGAGCGCTCTTTGACACTGCTATTTGATGCAGCTGATGTGTTAGGGATCTTGTCATATTTTGACATGACACTATTTAAAACCTGTATGGGTAGCATACACAGCACTGCCGGCGAAATCGCATACCTCTCCCCTTTTATCCAATTTTCCGGCCCCTGCAAGACTCGAAGAGCTCTGACCGGTGTGATTTCTCCTGGTTCATTCAGATGTGGGATATTGCTAGACAGTGATGTGAAACTTCCAGAGCAGATTTTGTTTCGGTCAAAACTATGAGGTCCTTCAGCTCCAGGAATGTGGCGTAGTGGTGCTGTCAGTAGTAAAAATATTAGCCGCGTTCTTGTAAATTGCAGTAAACAAATACATTTTCAATTAGTGACGAACGTTGATCTCACTTTTTCCACCTGAGCTTCCGGCAGGATAACCCATGCTCGACAAAAATGCATTTCTGCTGTGAACACTGGAATCTTCCCCTCCCAGAAAGGCACTCGTCGAATCGATCCCCATGTTGTGAAAGTCAGTGAAGGCTTTTTTTCGTTCTCTCAAGATTTCCTCTTCCTCCATTTGAGTTAGTCCCGGTTCTCCCTCTTGAATAGTCATATAGCACCCAATCGATTTTACTCGCGAAACTAATCCTAATCCTTCATCTGCTGAAAATTTTGAGATATTTTTCTGATCTCTGGTATTCTGATTGCTTTCGATAAGATCTACAGAGGATGTTGTATGTCCACGGTGTCTGGGTATATCCAGACTGCCATTCTTTGGCAGGTGTTCGACTCTTGGAGCGGTGCTACTGGGCAGCCGCGAGCTAGAATCTAGATGTGAGCTTTGAAGGCGCCCTTGAAGTGCTGCCCCCTTCTCTTCTCCCCGTTGTTGAGTAATGGCTTGAACTTGGAGACGAGTTGTTGTGTCGCAACTCCCAGGAGGTGTATTGGATGGACTCTTGCGATCAACGCCTCGTCTCAGAGTGGAATCAAGGTTGTCATTAGATTTCGTCCTATTGTTCGAACGATTAAATGCTGTTTTCCCCTTATGAGAAGATTTACTGGATGACGGAGACGGTGGAGTTGAAGCTTGTACTCTTGGATGGGGACCGTGGAACCCATCCGCGAGAGATTGAAATGGATCCTCCACGTGCATGTTTTGATGTTCAGGTATGTACGATGGCTGCGAATTCAAGATTTGGGTGGCATTGTCAGCGGATGATAATTGTAATCGAGGCATGGTGGAAAATTTAGGCAACGGTGCGTTAGCCAATGCGGAACTATACTTAGTGTGAGATTGAACGGTGGCACTTTTCGATGATTTCTTTAAGAAGGACCTGTAATTTTTCTCCCATGTTTTCTTCGGAGGGGTCGTCGAGGGACTTGGAGTAAGACTGGTAATTGTGGTATCAATGGACGAGTATGATCCAAAGGGGATCGCACCATAGGGAACATTATTGCTGCTCCCCCGTGACAACGAAGTTGAAACACTACCAAATTCAAACGTGACAGGATTGTCATCGGGAATCCGAGATGGAGGTGACGGGGGGGTTCCCCTGACGACATTGTCATCTATGTGTATGTTGTCGGAGGAAGTCGATTTATAGGATGACTTGCGGACTTTCGAAACCCATCTTTTAGGACCACTCATGTTAATCTCGATCTGTTATCTGAATGGTGTAAATCGTGCGCTAAGCAGTTAACTGAACGATGTTAAGTTAGGCGAAGATTATTCGAGACGCAAGTGAAATCATGCGTTCAAAGTTCAGTTCATATCTTGTCATTCCTGATCAGAACCAACATAAAATGATGGTCCCCTCGCTTGCAATCGTAAAAAGAGCCATGGAGTGCCAGTCAAGTCTATTCATGCACATCGCTCACCTGATCTGCTCAAAAATTTCTGCCATAGCGGAGGTTGATGTGGGCATAAACCGAAATAATTAACCGATGCCTAATCAAATCGACTGAACAAGATTTGATGCAGACTTGCCAAGTGGGGAATGACCGAGTGAGCCTGTGCACGGGAGTGGAAACGTATACAGGGGAGGAATATAATATTTAGTAGATCAGAGGGGTTATTTAAACATCATGCTATATGTTCGGGGATGCACGGAACGAGTGAGGGAGGATCAGATCTGCAATGATAATCGCCAACATTTTTCATTCTTGGTCATCATCGGTATTTTACATGATTGCTCCTAGAGATTCATCCATTCCCCACACCCCACTCACCTATCTGAAGAGAAGATAATTCATTGGTTAGGAAGTTCGATAGCCGTTGTCGCTAGCGAGATTAGATATTAGTCGGTCTCTTTGATTCTTTGACCCCCGAATTGGAACGATGATAGCACAAAAAGCGGTCCTGTGACAAGGTGCGGAATGCGGAATATTATTTCGTTAGAAAAACTGCGAAGTTCTGCAAAGTTCCGTCAGTTGATTTAGAAGTTGGCCGGTTCTCAAGAAGTGACGGTGACGACCACAATAATTACCTATAGGTGCAGAAAGAATGCAAAAAGATACTCTACTTATACTTATATTCAATACGCAAAATATACACATAAGAAAAACCAGTTTACTAAAAAAGGTGATATTCCAGCTTCGGAGATGAAGTCAGAAAGTCGGCAGACACAAAATTCATCATAGAACCCATGATCATTATCATCGCATGAATATTACATTATCTATAGGTATTATACTAAAGAACTATAAGAAGTATGGTACTTATAATCATCTTATAAGTACTTGTCGTTTTGTGATGATCCATTGGCCCCAACGAGCACAACTTTCGCTTTTGGCCAAGCTTTATTAAGCATCGACTGGACCTCAAAAGAGAAGAGTTATCCATAACATCTCAGAGTTCTGATATCTCTAGAGATCATTCGACAGTTTTTGATGACAGAATCTTGTGGACTGATTCCCTATGGTTCTTGTCACAAAAAGACAGCTTTAACCTACAATTGGTGGCCCATCGCCTGCCGAGAGCGTTTACAATGAACTGGGAATTCACATATGACGGCACGACCTCATTATCAACCGATTCTAAGACGCATCCAATAAGTGGGAGTTGAGTTGCCTTCATCTGCCTTTGGAATGACCCTTCTACTCCACTTATGCTCTTCACCACAATATCTGTGCCATTGTGACCGACTGCAAAGGTGCAACCAATTTGACCATAATCAGCAGCTAGTATAGAAAATGTGTTGGCTGCTTCTATGTCAAATGATAAAGACGACGACTTGGCATTGATTTTCCTTTGTTCGGTATTTGCACGCGCAAATGTCAGCGCAAGAGGAGAATTACGCTTTAGCAAATCAAGGACCTCGTCTTCATTGGACGTTATACAGAGAGCAAGTTGCGATATAAATTAGATATCTAATGTTGTCATTTGTAATTGAACATAAACAGATTCTGAATGACATACCAAGTGATGGGATCGTCACATTCCTGCCTTCGGCTAATCTGCAACCCGCTCCTATTGGAATCCCGTTGATAAACACTAAATTATCACCTATGAACACTTTGCCAGATTCAGCAGCACCCACTGCAAGAGCATAATCCTTGAGCACAATTGTACTCTCGTTTCCGTTAGTCGGAGTGGCCTTCACCTCGGAGAAAACTAACTCAAACGGTCCACCACAGAACTCGTTTTCATTCGCACCTTTCTCAATGACAATATCTAATTGATAGGGTCTGACAAAGCCGAGTGAAAGGGGTCGAATCACACCTTCTTTCTCTAATATACCAAGTGCTTTTTCTTTGCCTGAACCTTGATCACCCAATACACAAAGTCCGTTCACATGACTGAGGATATTGCCTGGAGCAATCCCATGAAATTTTTCGCTCGAGTTCGCAATGAACTCACGAAGTACCATACAAAAATTGTCTTGAGATGTTCCGAATTTAATTCCAATATCTCCTTCCTCAGTAATTTCGACGACCTTAACCAAATCTGAACTATTACCATCAGTTGAAGCTGGTTTGCTTCCACCGGGATCCGCGTCTTTCTGTTTCCGTTTGTTGATAATTTTCTCGATTCGATCCAAATCATCCTGAGATGC
Organism: Cyclotella distinguenda; assembly: GCA_036939455.1. Lineage (NCBI taxonomy): Eukaryota > Bacillariophyta > Thalassiosirophyceae > Thalassiosirales > Thalassiosiraceae > Cyclotella > Cyclotella distinguenda. Next base: position 1,846 of record JALLPF010000048.1, on the reverse strand, counting down.
AAGCCGGAACAGGATGGCTTTCTACAGATCATAATCGATAGTAAGCGCAAGCGAATATAATGGATGATGCAAAACTGAATACGTTTCACTTACGGGTCTAGCAGGATCCTTCAACGCGGCAAACCTGATTGATATTAAAGAGTCGGTATGATGAGTAACACATGCACCGCAACACTACCATCACCGCCTCGTTAGCACTTACAACTCAATCTGACTGTCCGGGCCATAATATCTACGTCCATTCACACTCACTATTGTGGACCCTTTAAATATCTCAGGATCAAGCTGCGCCAATTGAGCAACTTGTCTCGCTTGTGTTCCACGTGGCAGGTCAATCACCTTCAGGTATCCGCTCTCATCGTTGGTCAAAACGTTCAGACCGAGAGGAACTCGCTCCCTCCATACCAATTCGACCTCTTCTACTCTTGCAAGTTCGGCTTTGGTTACATGATGTTGTTCCAATTTTGGCAGTTTCTCCAGCTCCAGGCTAGCGGTTTTCATTACGAAGTCCCAGTAGTCGCAAAGTCGAGTATTCAGCATGTCAATCAGCCATCCACTATTGTTCGTCACCGCAGTCACAATGATATTCACAACATAATCTCGCAAAGGGTTCTTGAGCCAGCTTGCCAGTTTGTTGGCTACCCAAGTTATTCTCCCTTCTCCCTGAAACACAAGCTCGATGCCACCAATAGAGCAAGATCGATCATTAAGACAAAGAACAGGCTCCCAAGTTACTTTCTGTTCACCAGTTATGGGATCTTCTTCAGTTTTGCTAATACGACGTCGTAATTCAAACTTCAGTCTGATTGATCCAGACCAAAGCTTTGTATTAGCTTTACCCCTTCCTTTTAAATATGGCATATACGTTTGTTCAAAGCTCCATACGGCATCATCTAATGTTGCCGAAATGTTCTTCACATCAATTCTAGCGCATGCCAAATAATTCAGGCCAAAATGTGAGAATACATTTATCACGAACAGCAGAATCGAAACATTGTGTCTCACATCAACAGTTCGGACGGTTTGACATCCAAAGATTGAGGCGAATCATTACATTCTTCGCCATTTTCGCTTTGAGCCCTCGCTCGAACGCCCGCAATCTCAATAGTTATATCTTCCTTTTTGACTTTGAAGCCCGCCATCGAAAGGTTGGAGAGGTGGTAGACTAGACCTTCTCGAACACCGTCGAACGGAGGAACGGGCACAGACGGGATTATCTTCAGTAAAAAGTCCAATGCTGTATCAGTAGCCGAAGAGATCAACTGACGTCGTACAGTTTCGTCGGTCATAGCAGATTGAGTATTATCAAGTATCTTGTTCACATCCAACTGTTTCACACCTTTCATGAAACCTTCAGTCGTAATTCCAGCTTTGGCAGCTACATCTATGATTCCGCTCGTTGCAACACCAGGACAGGCTGCCGTAGGTTTCCCTATTCTTGCCGAAGCAGCCTCGAATTCATCTAACAATGTCTCGGCTCGGACTATCAACCCACCAGATTTCGCCACCACCACGTCATCATCTAAAAATCCAGAAGCCATTTCCATTAAATCAACCATAGATAGTTCTCCTCGTGTTATCTGCCTCACCTTACCCATAACGGCACCAGCTCGGGGATCCCAGCGTTCCGAATCTTTCATCTTTCGCTCTGCAGCATCCAGCTGTGCTTCAATTTCCTTTGCGGCACGAATAGCCATGGGTTCAAACAAAGTCATCGTGCCACCATCTCCTCGAGCGATAGCAGCAAGTTCCGTTGCAGACATATCCCGTCCCAATTGGAGCTCCATATCCATGAATACCTGTTCGAGACGAAGGAGGGCCGTTTCGCGATAACCGCTTCTTTTCG
>JALLPF010000047.1:0-19759 GCA_036939455.1 Cyclotella distinguenda | reverse complement strand
CTGGTCCGAGGTTAAAGTTATCTTTGCCAATCGCCGCATTTGCATAGATATCCAATAGTTTCCGCGTCCGAGGAATCGCAGGGGGTACGAATGCAGAATTGGTGTTTCATGGAGATTGTAAAGATGGGTGTGATTTGGGCCGAAAGTCGAAACCCGAGAACTCCGACACTGACCAGTGGATCGTTGATGGATTTTGAACTGTTGAACCGAGAGTAGCACAACATAATCAGCACACAACTACCTTGGCAGTCGATTATGATGATTATACGTTTTGTTTAGGTAGGTTTGGGTTTTGGGTCCACAGGTGAGTCGAGACAGTTGCTATCGAACTATCTGGATTCCGTTCCCCGTTACGAGTTAAGACCGTCATTTATAAAGTGTGTAAACTTTTGAATTGACCACATTCTTTTGACTCTGCACTGTAGTAGCATGTTCGGGTATATTATTTAAGTAGTCCTGTAATGACAATGAACTAGAAAAACATTGTCCCGTTTATGATTGATATTACCATTGTAGTATGGTACCAACGCACCCCAGTTGCTGATCCTGTTTCCATCGGGCTCCGGCAGCACAATGGAGTAACGTTACAAGATAGCATAAAGTCTTCCTCAAGTCACAAGTGCAGCTTTGCGACGAACATGGTCTTTGAAGACACAAACACATTACTTGCTCAAATTTGTTTCGAGTGCGTCTATTGCTTCGACCATGTGAATTGGGACATGCATTCTCAATAGCTCTTCTCGACAAGACTTGAGTGTGTCGTTGTAAGATTTCTTTGCACTGGCGATCGCAACCTTCAATTTCTCTACTTCTTTGTTATTCCCCTCAATGAAATCATGAAGATGTGCAATGAGTGAGTTCGATTTATTTTCGTCGAATCCAGCGGAGTTCATCAAATGGTGTAGGTGTCTCTCAATAATCGTGTTGGTTTTCTGTTGGTCATCCAACTTGTACTCGAGCAAAACCTTTTTCTTCGTATTTTCTTTGCAAGCTTCAGTGGTCGCTTCGGATAAATGATCACGTAGTGAGTTCCTCTCCTCTTGCACTTCCTGAAACACTACTTCCAGTGCAGACAACTTTAATTTCGCTTGACGTACAAGCTTTCGAGTAGCAAGCAGCCTTGCATTAGTGTTTCGCAGCGTGGCAAGGTCTTTTTCCATATCCTTGGTCTTCAATTCCAAACTAGCTACCTTTAGTGAAAAGTTATTCAATTGATGAGTGTTCTACAGCGATATCATTATCTTTTGGTCACAGAATTGTTCAATTCTCACCTGTTGTAAACAGAGATTGAGCTCTTTACCGCATTTTTCATTACTCAATCCGAAGCGATTCCTAGTTTCACTGTTGTGCAATGCTGCTTTCTTTAATTTACGTATTTCCGCACGTAAATCCTCGATGTCGATTTGCTGTTCTCTCTCGATGCCTTCAAAGTATGCCTTAATCTCTAGAATAGTTTTCTCGTGTGTCTGCACTAAATCTTTTACATGAGATTCTTTACGTGTCGTAATAATATCCAGCTCGGCTTTTCCTCTCATTTCTAATTCTTGTTTCAACTGATCGTGCTGCTTTTTGCTGCACAGATCAAAATTACTAATAGTCGATTCTAGTCCTTGTCTCTCGTCCATGAGCTCTTGCTTAATCTTAGCCTGCAAACTTACTATCTCTCTAGCTTGTTGTAGCTCTGTTTCACCGAATTCCGCCAGCATCTTGTCCTTAGCAGTTTGAAGCTCAATCATTCGCCGTTCATGATTAGCTACACAGTCTTTTTGGTTTGAATTGTCGTCTTCAATTGTTGATTTGATCTTATTATCATGACAGTACTTGATGAAGTTTGATTTTTGCTTGTAGACTCGCATCTCAGTAGAATTCTCTTCTTCTGTGTTTTCTATTTCCAAGTCAATCTCGTCGATCTTCATTTCGAGCTCTTTACTTTCCTCCTTTGTTACATCATAATACGACTGCAGCGCTGCATGCTCAACTTGGGCTTTATTGCGTACTTTACGACATGATTCTAGTTCTGATTCCAATCCAGCGACGAGCGCTTTGAGCTCCTCCACGGACTTCCCGAGCCATTCTGGAGATATGTCTGCCACTTTCCCCTTCAACAGTGTTTTGAAGAAACATGTTCTTTAGCAACGACATCGGAAAATATCATGCAACAGCTCTTGTCCCATTCCAAAAACGGATTCAGAATCAGCTTACTCACTTTCGACTTTTGTTTGTTTTTTTTCTTCTTCGCCATGATTAAAGATGACGTCTGATCAGTTCATTCGGGCAAACGACTTGCTGTTTCTGTGACACGAGGAAAATCATCATGTCAAAACAATGATTATAGTATTAAGTTGAACGGTTTTGAAAGGTTTGGGACTTTATCCAACCAGGCAAAAAGAAGAATGACGATGAGGATCGGGGTGGGGACCGTACTCGTGGAATCATCACAATCTCGGATCAACTTTCGAATGATGTTAGTCGTCAATTCGCTTGAACGATGCATGGTTTAGCGAGCATTGGGTGTATCGTTGACACAACTGCTCCAAATTATTTTGTAAGTACCATGTTACCATCTAAGACTTCTGTAGGATGGAGTATTTTACTATTTATAATGGGCATGATCAAACTAGCTTTCGAATGGCCCGCTTCGCTTTCACTGACATCTTTACGGGGTGACAGTTAGATAGAATGGTGATCCGTTGATTGGCTTAATGGAATTAAACAGATGGGATGTTGGTATGACTTGGTTTGTCAGTAAGGTTGAGGACCAAGACAGTCTCACAAGGAGACGAGCGACATCCTGGGATCGAAAGAAAGACGTTGTTATGTGTGGAGGTGCGGTCAGCAAGAAAAAAAATGTTACTTCAACGCACCAAAGAGTACTCGATCTTGATGTCATAAAGATGGCTTTCCAACGCATTAAAGGCCCCCCATGAATTCACTTCCCCTGTTGAATGGACAATAACTTTGTTGTCTACCCAAAGTTTGAAATGCCCCTCAACTCCAACAACCTGTCGCGGAAAATATAATGAGCTCAAACCTTACCAACAGACAACAGTATATTTTGACTACAAACCTCCAAACGAAACTGGCCGTTGTGAGGAAAGGACACAAACCCAGTCCAACGTATGTGGGTGTAGAAATCGTGTGGACTCCTCCGCGAGAAGTTGATTTGTTGATCGAGAACACATTCATCGGGAGACCCTGTTTTGAACGCGCTTGAGCTCCTGAAACGAGAAAACCAATACAAAGTAGTATAGGTGTTAATAATTATACGAATGATGAGACGACCGTCACCGAAATTCGCCGAAAATTTCACTCACATATAGTACTCGCCCAACAAACCCGACTTTGTAACCATGCCCACATCTATGTTGTACATCGATGGATACGAAACCTTGTAAGCAAACATGTACTGCCCGTTACTAGGAAGAGTTCTTTTGTGAGCGTGAAAACGAATAAACGACAAGCTGAACATAAATTGGGATGAAGACGCACTCTTGATCAGCTACCATCACAAGTATGTCATCTGTTGCTTCGTTGGTATCACCTCGTATTCTGGCCACAAAATGACTGCCGCCAACGAGGACATTGTTCGAGAACAAGTCTTTCGCAGTCACCTGTTTATTGGAAATAAGTGAAGAATACCCATCTACATAATATTTCACTCGGATAAGCTAGCACACTTACGACAAAAGAGCCAAAGAATCGAGCACTGCTAGTAAAATTGAAAGATCGCCTGCCCGATGGAAATGTGACATGGACGCCTCCCGATGTCACTTCAGTTGTTTCTGGATGTGGATCGCTTGGGAATATAGTAACACTGTGTGGACTAGATTTGGTGTGCACCATGTTGCCGTCGCTATCTCTCGCCTTAACGTGTAAGGCATAGTCGCCTGCTTCATTTCCAAATGGACAATTCAGCGAATATATTCCACCATCCTTGTAATTTACTGAGCAACCATATTCTCTGTAGAGCAAATGTTTTGAAATCGGAGTCAAGAATGCAGTGATGTCGTCCCCTCCTTCTTCCCTTTTATTTCCGAAACTATCCATTGCCTGAAAGTCAAGCATTAGGTTCTGGCTTGAAACGCCCACGATACCCCCCTCAAACAGAATCAAACTTGCGGTTGGGTCCATCTCTCCTGGAATTACTGTAACGAGAAATGGAGAGCCTTTTATGTCCGATCCATGTATTGTAACACGCAGCCAGTAAATACCACTAACACTAGGAGTGAACGCTACCGTGTACGACCCATTGTCATTGTCTGAAACGGTTGATTCGAGTTTTTCAGGCCCGTGATGACCGAAGGCGACAACTTTCGCTCCCCCCACGAAAAGTGGGTTGCCCCACATATCCCTGCTTTCGATGACATTTTCTTGACGTGTGCCTGCAATCGCTCTCGTTAAGTCACCATTAGCAACAGACATAGGTGGATATACATTACTCGGCAGAATGTTTGGATTGAACACAGATTCGCCAACTCCAAGCTTGTGGAATAGGTTCGACTTTGGAATTTTTACCAATGGTCCAGCAGACGGCGAGCTCCATTTAAGAACAACAAAAGGTGTATCACCCTCGTCGTGTTTGAACCGGAGAGAAAAATCCACAGTTGCATTAGCTTTCATTGAAACCCTTGTTGTCATTGACGGCGAACACGCTTGCCACGGTATATATTTTCCATCGATTGCCATGCTTGAGATCCCACCGTAGTTGCATTGAACGGCTATGACATACTCTTCGTCGTGATCAGCACTCAGCCTTCCGTTCCAAAGAGCACTTACATATGAAGTTCCAGACAATCCAAACATGTCGCATTCGAGGTCATCGTCGCATTCTCCCCAATATTTCTCTATCCCTTCGTCAAGAGACATCGAATGTAAATAATCAGCAGAAAAGTCATTTGAGGTAAAGTAAGAGCCCACAATTCCTCCAGGAGTATAAGTCGTGACATTTAATTCATATTGGCCAGAAGTGGATAATTTGTAGTCGAGAATAAAAATGCCACGTCCACTATCCCTTGCCATCAGCCTTTTCGGGATATTCTTGGGGTCATTGGTTGAGTCTTTTCGGACGAGATTAACCTCTATGATCTCGATTGCGCTATGGCAAAAGTTTTGGAATCGATCACTAAGAATTCGTAGATGAAAATAATATGAGTATTCGGAACCATGTTGAAATGAGGCAACTTGGAACATAAGAAGAATGATCACCGTGCATACACTCTCAAAGGCGCTATCTCCCCTGCTACGGCAAATTCGGTGCCGCTTCCTGTCACGATGCTGTCTAAAGGACTCATCTCCGCGGGGGAAACAATAACTCTAAATGGAGACCCGGCAATATCACCCTTCCCGTGATTTCTAACATACAAATTGTAAGTTCCACTGATATTGCAGGAATATCTCGCCATATATTTCCCATCGTCGATGAAAACGAGTGCTCCAAGTACCGTAACATCTTGTTCCAATGTGCTCTCATCATAAGCATCACTATGAATCAGACCTTCGGGATCTATTTGTCGCTCTTGCAACGTTAAAAATACATCAAAAAGTGTGGAGTCCGATATTCCCTCATTTCCTCTTTCGTCTTTTGTCTGAATAACAAAGGTACTTTCAACCCCTGCTGTAGCCCTGCGCAAGCCAGAACCTTCAGCAGTCGACGACTCTGAAGAAACTACGCCAGGCAAGACAGTTACATCAAATGGAGACCCTCGAATGTGCGAACCATTTAAGTGAATTGCTATATTAACTTTGCCAGCTTTTAGAGGGACAATCATGATTTCGTACTTCCCTCCACCTATAGAAGTGACAGCCCACATGTCGGCATCGATATTTTGACTAATAATGACAATGTTGACCTCATCATCGAAACTTCCAACGATTACAGCATCGTTACCCCACTCATCAGCAGCCTGTACAATAAGGAAATTTTCTTGTATCGCTGTCATATTTGTAGGGTGGTTTGATAACACATAAGATGTCGAACCAACGGGTTGATTGTGAGCGACATTCATGTGAAACGGAGATCCTCTAATCGGGCTGCCATGAAGCCGCACATGAAGTTCATTTGAACCTGATCGCTTGGGCAAAACGGAGATACTGTAGGTGCCATTGTGATGATCTTCAATGATGCCATAATGGAAATCATCTGATGCACCAGAGACTGAAACACTCCAATCATCGCCGCCAGTGTTTCGAGGATTTTTGTGTTTATCAAAGGCGTGGAGTGAGAATGTGGAAAGCTTTCCGGCCATCCCGTTATACATGCCAGGGCAGGGAGACGTTATCAATGATGAGCATTGGCCGTAACCCCCTTGTGCCACGCTCTGAGGAGCAAACGTTTTGCCTGGCTGTACGCCAACAAAGAACGGAGAACCAAAGATATGATTACTGCTTGATCCACCTGTAGTAACTGTCACGTTCAATTGATACAAGCCCGCATATATTGGAGAATAGGACGCTTTCTGAAACCTTCTTGATTCGTCAGACACTATCTTCACTGGAAATATATAGCCAGAATCGCCACCAAGAAGTTCTGCTGTAGCATGGAATTTATCCAAGTAAACTGAGTCACGGAAAACAGAGTGTGACGGCCAGCCATGAAAGTTCCCGAATCGATCGTTTGGTTGAATGATAAAGGAAAGCTTACTCCCAGCAAAGCCTGCAAAAATCCCTTCCCCTTCCGCAACGGACTCTTTGGCAACCTGAGCAGGGTAGACTGTGAAGTTAAAGCTACCTGTAGGTTCTCTGTACATAAGACAATACGATGGTATGGTTGAAATAGGTGTGCTCTCGGTCGACCACAACAAGCGAGCTCTTGCATCGCCGGTGATATCGCGATATTCAAGAACTAATTCATGTGCTTTGAAAGCCGTGAGGTCAGTCTCAACATGCAGCATTGATGACGTTGGAGAAAAGGTCCACCAGTCAATAATCAATACGCCATCAATCCACAGCCTGACATGGTCGTCGACGTCAAGCCAAATATTGTAAGTAGATGTAATAGCAGGTACAATATATCCCTCCCAACGGACCGAAACAAAGTCTCTACCAAATGTTGATATTGGATCCGAACCCCAAGTGAAGTTGACGGTATCATCAATTCGAACTAAATCCAACCGCGATTCACTTAGAAATGAGTCTGTATAGTAAGTTCCTTTTAGACCGCCACGAATGAGGTGGTAAACATCCACCTCATAATGGCCTGATCTCGTAACGTTAACTGCTCCTTCGTACGTACCATTGCCGAAGTCAGTAAAATCTCCTTCAAAACGAGGTATGACATTGTAGGGAACCTCTTCACTACCAACTTGGCGCGCAACTGCCTTGAATACGTCACCGCCATTTTTCTGATATTCACCTGAGCACGATTTTGCGATAAGGTTGAATCGCAAAGGTACGCCAGCCTCGGTCTTTCCCAATCCATTTTCATCGCCATGAGAAGTAATCCGGTTAGACTGTAAAATAGACGTAATATAAGAAGTTTTGGAACAAGTCTGGTTCTCATCATCATCAATGATTGTAACGATCGTTCTCTGCTGTGTACCAAGTCGTACTCTTCCGAGTGGAGAAGGATTTGACAAATGCACAGAGAAAGTCTCATTTTGTTCCTGGAAAATGAGAAAATACATTAATAAAAGGGGCTGCGTTCTGCTGAGTATTTTGCTGAAATCATCAACTTACCATGACACGATCATCGTTAATTGTGACCACGAAAGATGCACGGATCTGACCATGACGAAAAACAACTGTTTTGTTCGATGTGTAAAATGCTGTTGAAGTAACGTCCTCGCGGTCTGCAGTAATGGGATATACTGAGTAGGACACACTGACTGGCCCAACCCCACCACCCGAGCGCTGAAGAGTTAAGCGTACGTGCCTTTCATCCTCTCTGACAGCATACTCCGGAGATTCAAATGTAATGGTCCCATAATTTCCACACATGATATGCGAGGTCATGTTGTACGGCACACAACTAGTTGAGTTATCCTATATTTTCATCATGAGCGGCGATCCAATCGATTCAGCCTCTGCTACAACATGAGCATCAAAAGGAGTGTGGATTAATCGCTTACCGAGTTCAAACCCTGATGACATTCAACTGCAGACTCATTCAGTGGTACCAAACTCGAATCCACCAGAAAGTAAGACTCAGCATCGTAAAATGCATCCTCCTGCTTGCTCCCAAAAGGGACTGTGATACTCAATTCCCTCGTCAACTCGTCGATTGGAAGAGGAGGATCCTGCGGTCGTCTTCCAGACCGATGAATAGATAAAAGCAGTAGATCTATACACGAGGTGCAAGCAATCGTATTGCAAGTAATACACCGCGGATCAAATCGATGGCAAGGTTCGCACTGGAAGCCGAAATCTGCAGTTTCGTGTAAACTAAATCCCTCTTCGCATTCAATACAACCATCATCATTACAAATCGTGCAAAATTCATGAAACCTTGAACATATCGAATTCGAGCAATCTTCACCTTCTCTGTGCTCATCACACTCACACCGTCCTGATTGATAATTGCAAACTCCGGCATTGGAGCAATCGTTGGGGCAAAGTTTTTTGGGATAGCATAATTCTCCCATCTCAAAGTGGGTGGGAGCGCAGCTTTCACATGAGATTCCCATGTATCCATCGTTGCAGAAGCACACACCACTTCGACGGTCACAGTATCCATACTGTTTCCCACGACAAAAGAATTTTTGATTCAACGGGCCAACCATTTGTGGACACGACTGCCATAATATATAGTACGAATTGATTTGAATAGAGTGAGCCGATGCAAGAATTCTAAGGCAACAAAAAGGTTAAATTGCTGACACGACTTACGAAAAGTCTATTTTTTCCAACGCTCTCTCCAAGTGCCGTAAATGAATCATAACCCTGGTTAACACGAGTTCTCGAGGCAGTTGTAGGATCTTGAACCTGTCGGTTAAAAAGCATCATTAGTGATGTAACTTAATTGAGTCAATTTGACGATTAATCTGACATACATTTCCGACGTTGCCTTTTTCAAATGGTACAAACGGTTTGCCTTCGTCTGGACTTCCTTTGATGCGATAGGCTGAAATATGCGGAGCAAGACAAATATATATTAACCCGATCCTGAAACCATTAGTCATCATTGCATATCAACTCGTTGAAGGTACAGGAACGATGAACGAGTAGCTTCATTCAATGTCACACATGGGTAATGCCGTCATTGCTATGCGACGCACTCTCCTGGGTAACGTGACTTGAAATTTTAAAATTTGTCACGAGTGCTCTCAACGATGGGGCCTCTCGTGAAAAAAGGACATCTTCAAACAGCCATCATATTACCTCCCACACAAGATCCAAGTACAATCCAGCCAACCGTGTTGTTACTTCGGAATCTATACGCCAGACTATTGGCATCATTCAAATCTGCAGTTTGGACTTGCCACAACAAGTGTGCCGCCGCGATGCTGCAACCAGTATAATAAAGAGGGAACTCTAATGGATCCCCGAACCCACAATTGCACCCTGCGGTCATCCATCCCACCCAAGTCGCAGCCGACAACGCTGTAAGAATTGGCTTTGTGCCCGACTCTCCAAAAGTCAATGCGGTAGACTTTAATCCTAACTTGGCATCATCAATCTTATCTTGATGCGCATACAAGGTATCATAAACCAAAGTCCATGCCACACCGGATGCGTAGAGCGGTCCCACGACACTCCAATCGACGCTCCCTCTCACTGCAACCCATCCCATGATGGCACCCCAATTAAACGTCATCCCCAATACAAACTGAGGATAATTAGAATACCGTTTCATGAGGGGATACAACGTCACCAAAGGAAGGGATGCGACACCCCACACAAAGCATTCCTCCAAATGAGGAAGGGAAAGCAAGACCCCCAGCCCACCGGTGACTTGTAACCCCAAAAACATTGTGGCCTGACGATAGTTCAACCTTCCGCTCGCCAGCGGTCGATCCTTCGTCCGTTCCACATTCTTATCATACTCGGCATCCCAAATGTCATTGATGGTACATCCCGCCCCTCTCATGAAGAACGATCCCGCCGCGAAGAGTGCACATAGGGTAACATCTGGGGGAGAACCGAGAGGAGTCGTGGCGAGTGCTGTGGACCATAGACAGGGGTGGAGGAGGAGAAAGGTTCCGATGGGTTTGTCGAGGCGGGCAAGCTGGGCGTAGGGATGGAGTGATTTGGGGAGATAGGAGATGTTGTGTATAGATGGCTCGGAGAGAGATTCAGTAGATGATGGCACGGGAACTCTATTGTAATTATTTTTTGTTTTATTTTCGGAGGAACTGTGGCTTGATATAGGATGTATCTTTTTCTCCCCATGAAGAGTAGAAGAATTGGTAAACTCTCTTGTTTCCAATTTACTGAAAAGAGACGCGAAATCTTCGCGATGATAGGGAGACCACTGAAGCGTAAACTGCCAATGACTTGTGAAAATTCTCGAATATCCTGCCTTTTGTTTCCACGGCGGATTCTCAGATATGTGACGGAACCACAGTGACATATCTCTCTGTGCGCCAGATCTAGTTCTCTTTGAAGGAAGGCAGCAGCCTCTCCCCACCACTAGAGTTGCAACAGATCGTCGGGCGGTGTCTGCCCTTCGAGACAAGATGATGGTGATAGTGTTCATTCTCCGATGTTTTCTTGTGGACAGGTGCGATAATCCCCCGTACGATCTTTGCGGCGAACCTCGGAATTTGAACCTATCTACCGGTACCTACGTACCTCCTAGAGACCTAGATCACAGATCATTATTATTTTAGCAAAAGTACGAACTATATTATAGAGGGTATCGTTTACATACTCCATCGAATAAAAATACATACTCAAATCAATTCACCATGGGAGGAGACGGAGGCACAATCTCCTCAAGTCGAGCCTATCTACGCGGCGTAGGCAAAGCCGACCACACCGCCGACCCCCATCGTCCCACCCACAACAAGGAAGAAAAGGCCGAACACGCCCGCGCAATCCTTTCCACCTGCGCCATTTCCGGGGAATCGTTGGATTTCTCCCCCGGCGCTGAGGATATCGTAGCCTGTCCGTACGGAAGATTGTACAAGAGGGAGAAGGTCTTGGAAGCGTTGTTGATGCGTTCATCTTCCGGGGCGCTTTCGAGAGATTGTTTGCAGCGGCTGGCGCATATTCGGGGAAGGAAGGATTTGTATCCGGTTCGATTTCACGTTGTTGAGGGGGGGCGGTCGCGGCAACAGTCGAATCATCGAAGGAGGTATGTGGTGACCTGTCCGATTACCGAGTCGGATGTTGGGAGCGGATCGGTGCCGGCCTTGTTAGTTGTACGCGTGGAGAATGTGAATGCTGCCGTTGACGACGGGCCAAATGTGATTAGCGAACGAGCCATTCAAGAAATGGGAGTTGGAAAGCTGCAAGAGGAATACGGGCCGTTTGACGAGAAGGATTTAATACGATTGGCCCCTCCAAAGGGATTATTTGAGGATATTCGAACCAACTGGGAGGAGAGAATGGAGGGGGAACGATTAGAGAAGGTCAGTCCCACAAATACGTTGCGCGTTGCGCTTTGTTTTCTTTTTATCTCACTATATATAATACGACATCGAATTATCTCGTTTATATATTATAGCTGCACAAAAAGAAGGACAAGAAGCGCAAACGACCGACTGATTCTTCGAAGAAAGAGATGATTGAGAGCCAGCCTAAAAAAATCGAACCACTGCGAAATTCTCGAAAACCAGAATCAAAACTACTTGTATCATCAATCCTTGCATCCGCAGCGCAGGAAGCTCGTAGTACCGTCCGATCCGCAGTAGAGAAGAACTCAGTTCTGTCCGATTTATTTGGAAGCAAGGTTGGGGGAGCCAATGATAAGAGATTTGTTTCCGAGAAGGAACGACGGGATGGATTGTTCACTCGTAATTGTTAAGAGTGGGAGTACGCCTTGAAATTTGAAATATTCTACACGATGCTAACCTTGTGTTCGAAAATTGTACCTCGTTGGAGCCATCGGGAGTTCATGTTCAGCACTAGGAACATCGTTTTGCACAGAATATAGTATTGCATTCAGAACTGACCAGGTAGATACTTTACTTTAGTACTTTAGTAGGTTACTGGTAATTGGTGAAGGCAGGATGCAGGATTCCAGGTCTAGGGTTCAACCAATAACGATTGTGATTGGTTAAGGGGCACACTTTGGGAGAGATGTTTGTCCTTGACGGGCTAGGTCATGACTGCATAACATAAAAAGATCAGCATCAGGATCTCGATATACTTTTATATCCTCCAGATGGTAGAAAAATATCTCCAGAAGAGGGAGATGATGGTTAGGAGTAATTTGTAATATGCATGCTGAAATCAATCTGTTATTTATACAATGTGTTACAAATTGATTCTTCGGATAGCTCTACGGTTAGTAGCGACTGGAAGCAATGAATCGTTCACAACGTTCGTGTTTCTACGACAATCCTTGGGGCGATCGGATGAAAAGGAAAAAGGGTTGATTCTCGAAAATCACGAAAGGACGTTGTGAAGCAGTATAGCGTATAGCGTCTCCACCACCCATGGTCGGATCGAAGTCCAACCTACCCGCAAAACACAATTCCATTGGGACCATCCTTCAACCCCTTCCGAAGCGCACTCGTCACCCAATAATGCTTGCTCCCACGTCCCCGGCCCTCTCGATTGATAACCTTCATATACTGGACCTTGAGGTCCCGGGGAGTATGCGCACAGTACGGGAAATGATCGCGCTGGAATCGAATCTGGGCGCGATACAAACCCCCGATGGTTCGGGGGAGAATCTTGGACTGTGCTCCCCGGGCTCCCTCGGGGAGATGCTTGCAGAAGCGGCAGCGGAAGGCGACCGTGCCTATGCGGGAGGGTATGTTGTCGTCTTTGGTGATGATGAATCCTTCGTAGATGTCGCGGCGGAAGATGGTGTGGGCGTCGGAGATGCGGCCTTCGTCGGAGGGGGAGTAGAGGGTGAAGGTTTGTTCGGGGTCTGTGTTGACGGAATGTTCGTCGGCGGAGGAGCAAGATTCGTCGTGGAGGACGACGGAGGCGTTGGCCATCATCATGAGTGTGATGGCGGCGTTGGATTCACCGATGGTCGGATTGAGCTGTCCATGCAGGGCGGAGGGGGCGATGACTTGGACGCATCGGCCGCAATAGTGTCCGAATCTGCCAATGTTGTGTGGGGTGGTGAAGGGGGGATCGTACGAGGCTTCCGCCGGATATTTGTTGGGGGGAATCTGGAGGTTCATCATTATTATTTTGTTGTCTGCCATCGAGCCGTTCCGATGAGGGAGAAAATTGGAAAGGAAATACTTTATAATAATTACTTGTAACGATGTTGTTGAAGATTGCGATGGTGAGGAAGGTTCGATCTTCTTACGCGGAGAAGATCGATTTGAAAGTTGCTCACCTGCGTTTCCATTAGATATTCCAAAAGATCATGAGTTCATGCTCGAGGTTCATCCACTGTCAACCTTCTATTTGCCTGCACGATGGAATCTGGGTCTAACTCGAAAATTCTCGTGCGTTGACAATGACAATTAGCTTTAATGTTGATTACACGGAAATCTAAGTAAATTTAGAAAGACTGAGAAAGCAGCATCTTCAAACGAATCTTCGCTCGGCAGTATGCTCCTCCTTTTGAAAAAAAGGTATTTGTAATAAAAATGGTATCTTTCATCAAGAAGAAGCAACGAGAGGCAACGACAACAAGAAAACTACTATGCAGCCAGAGTTCTCTTCGTTCGGTTCGGCCAATCAAAACTCTCAAACCCAGCACCATGTCGACATTCCAACGCCGCCAGCGTCCCCGATGGACTGCCATCCTCCTCGCCATCATCACCTTGACCTCCTCCTCCCCCGAACAACTTAAGAACACCGAAGAACAATCCCTCTGCACTATCGATCCGTCCACCGGAGTCGAAGAATGCGAGGCCGTCTACTTCGATCGGGACATTGACGAACCTTCCTACGACGACGAAGACGACGACGACGACGACGACAACCACTTGGACTTACTCTGGGACACGGAATGCCGCGATCGTTCCAATGATTGTGGGAACCTCGTCGAATCAGGTGAATGCGACGCCAACCCCGGCTTTATGCACTTTCAATGTCCCCAATCATGCGAACTCTGCCAAGAGTACGAGGAGAACGAGGTCTGGCCTCCCTGCACAGATAATTATAGTGATTGTAGATTATGGGCGGGTGGAGGAGAGTGTGCGAACAACCCGTCGTTTATGAGGGTACAGTGTGAAAGGAGCTGCATGAGATGTTTTGTGGACACGTGAGTGCCGCCGGGGGGCGATTCCGTTCATCGTCGACCCTTCAATTTTGCGTATAACTGTCACTTCCCTCGAAATTCCACGCAGAAATCAATTTGGTGTTCATCAAGAAATACCACACGAGGATGACGAACATCATGATACGACCGTACAAGTCGTTGACAAGTCCATCGAATACATGACAAACATTTGGACCAGCTCCAACCCTGACTACGAGCGTTTCAATTACAAATGTCGCAACATGGACCAACTTTGCTCCCTTTGGTCTGCCATGGGAGAATGCGACGTTAATCCAGGCTACATGAGCGTCAACTGCGCCCCTGCCTGTCAAACGTGCGAAAAGCTTGACATTCGACTAAAGTGTCCTATTCTCCCCGACAATCCGATGGTATTGCAACCGGGCGGCTTGAACGCACTGATGGAGAGAATTGTTGACAATAGCGACAAGACCGGGAAATATCTGCAATACAATCCCAAGGCACTGTCGCGTCCCAAGCGGAGGGCGGATGGAACCGAAGTTCCCGGTGTGGACGTCGACGGACCATGGATCGTGCAATTCGAAAATTTTCTATCGGAGCTGGAAGCCGAGTCGCTCATCGCTGCGGGTACCAAAAAGGGATACGAGCGGAGTGCCGATGTAGGAGTGGAACTTCCCGATGGATCGCACGAGGATAATGTGAACGATGACCGAACCTCGTTTAACGCATGGTGCGACGAGGAGTTGTGCAATCTTGATCCAATCGTGGGTCCCGTGGTCCACCGTATTGCCAATGTGACGGGGACGAGCGTTGACAATTCGGAATATCTTCAGCTCTTGCGCTACGAACCGGGGCAATACTATAGACAGCATCATGACTACATCGAATATCAAGAGGGGATGCCATGCGGGCCGCGGATGTTGACCTTGTTTCTGTATCTTAATGATGTCGAAGAAGGAGGTGGCACGAGATTTCCATTGTTGGATATCACAGTAGAGCCTAAGCGGGGCAGTGCGATTTTGTGGCCGAGCGTACTGGATGATGATCCCGAGAAGAAAGATTTTAGAACAGATCACGAGGCGTTGGCGGTGACGAAGGGAATAAAATACGGTGAGTTTCATTCTCTGTCTGTGTGTCATAATTTTCCCAACTCGACGAACGGGATTAATGATTTAATTGTTGAAACCTATTCAAATTCCTCAGGAGCCAACTCGTGGATTCACACAAGAAACTACTCCCAAGCGGAGGAAGACGGTTGTACTTGAGAAAACGTATCATGTCGCATGTAAATTCGGCTTCACCTAGAGATAGGATCGATCGTGATTGTTAGATATAAGTATAAAAGTAGTGAATATCACAGTATTAATGCAGCTGCTGTCGACCTAATGTCCTTGATCGAAAGCATATTATTATGATATGATATTTTGTCACAATTCCTCCTTTTCTTCGTCTTCTACATGGTCAGAGTCACCCTCCTCCGAGCAATCTGTATTGATGTTACCAAATTTATCCCCCATCATCCTCAGAAATCGTTTCCCAATCTCTCTCTGCAGTTCAGGAACCACCGGGTCCGTCCAAACAACATGAATGAATCTCAAAATGATTGGGGCAAACGAAAGGATGAGGAAGGAAATTATCCACGCCAAGGCATTTTTGTAACGATCGGCCGATGACTCCTCATCCGGTCGCCATCTGCGACTTTTTCGACGACCCGTTGGGCTTTCGCAATCGGCAAATGTCAGGTAAAGTGACCAATTAAGGAGAATGAGAGCTCGGCGGCACGCTCCATTGCAGGTTGGTTGTCTCTTGCGGAAAATGTCAAACATTAGTGTTGTCGTGTAAATGTTTCGAATGAAGAATTACAACCCTTTCGAGCCACTTTTCTCGTCACGATTCTCACCTTCGCCATCTCTTGGCACTCTTGAATTCACCAATCGCCACAGGTCTCCGGGTCATTTTTTTGTTCATTTTCAAATTTACAAAATTTCTTGAATTAGAAGCAACAGATTTGTCCATGGTAGCCACCGCTTCATCTCTTTCAACACCGTGAGACGGGATTTATCTTCAAGGATACAGAGAGATCCAGGTCGAACAAAACTACAATACCGGTTGCATTCCCCGCGGATCTTTACCCCCCAACTCTACATTGAAATGTAACGGGCTTGTTCAACACTGCAGAATCGGCGCTGCATCTTGCAGCTGCCTCGCGTGTAAAGTGAATTGTAGAGCGTGAGAGACCCGGTCGTATTTTGAAGATGTCGATTGTTAATTGTTGCAGTCTCCATAATCGCCCATGATGTGTTGGTGTTTTTGTACTCAAGAACTTAACTACCTAGGTAGATTCTACATAGACTCTTGTACTCCCAACTTGGACACCCGAATACCTCCCATCGCCCGCATCGCTCTACCTACTCCGATATCCGCAGCCGACGAGCAAAAGGAGAAAGACAGCGGAGCAGCTTAGATATCGCACAAGAAGTTCTACAATCCTCCACCGAAATGAAAACCATCAGATCACTCGCCATTATCATTTCGCTATCGCCTGTGTGGGCCACGTCTCCCTCTCACGCGATAATCAGGAGCCGTCCCATTTCCATTTTTGGTTCCACTCGTTCAACCGCTTCCGTCCCTACATCATCGTCGAACTCATTTACAAGGCGACGATCCCTTCCCCAAAACACCAAATCTGTTCAAAGCGTCGTGAGAAGGAAATTTCGCCAGTCTGCTACATATTCCAATAATAGATCCAAGATTTCTCCAAAACAACCCGATCAACAACCCACGCTGGAGGAACTCCGCGCGCAACTCGGTCCTGTCGCGCTCCTAGTTTCCAATACTCTAGAACTCACAGTAATTACCATCGGATCGTATCTCTCCGGGGCAATGTTAGGCTATGTCGGTGGGAGCATACTCAACATTCCCTCGACTCTGTTCAATAAATCCTATAATGGCATCCTTTCAAAAATGAATATGCTTCATTCCAAAGCATGGGTTATGTGCAAACAGTGGGGAATGTTGAGTGCTTCTTTTTCAGGGTTTCATAATTTTGTTAGGATTGCTAGGGGTGATGTTGAGGATGGTTGGAATGCCGTGTGGGGTTCTGCTTTGACCGGAGCTTTTCTGAATCGTGGTGGTGAGTCTTGATTGTTTTCTTTGAGTAATGGACGAATAGATGACAGGCTGGAGGAAATCGTGATCGAGATGAAGATGCGAAATCGCGATTGAGATCATCGAATTGGCCAGCCACGACATTGAACGACACCCTGTATGGGCTATCGAGAGGACGATTTCTGCTATGCTCGACTTTGATCCTCTTTCTCACTTTCGCCTTTGTATGTTGTTATAACCCATTATTGAATAGGCGGAGCGCAAGCCATGTTGCAAGGAGCAGCAACTTATGCAGGATTCACTTACTTGTTGGACAAATTCTTCGCTTCGCCGTCGGGGCAATATCAGTCGGCCGAGTTGATGTATGCAGACATCCCTATTGATGATTAGATTGTGTATGAAGTAGAGTACCTTACTTACAGGAACAAGTTCACACCTAAAATTGATGCTTCGTAATATTATTATAGTCGACAGGCAGTCCTACGATTTCCCAGATAGTCAATACTGCGTTCGTCAGGCATCACATCATGTCGTCCTTGACCCTCTCAATATAAGTGTACGGATCCTCCTCGGAAAGGATGTTGGAGGTGTGAAATTAATACTGGATGAGTTGGGTTGAACCCAATTCGTTCTTGGTGTTACGTAACCTACGGGGTCGGATGAGAAATTTGCCATTCTATTGAACCAGAACGAGGGATGCCGTTTTGTCGAAATAAAAATAATGGTTATGTCGGCATGACTGGTTGATTCGTGATGTCGTACTAAAAAAATTCGCAACGTTTATTAAAAAATGTTTCAAACTCACGATTACTAAAATATTTGACGACGATTGTCGTGCGTGAAATCAACCATGACGCACCCTCTGTTGGTCGCCATCCTTACCGCCCTTCTCATTGAACAGCCTCATGCCTTTCCCCCCATCATGTCGAGCAGCTCCACTCGAATAGCATGTCAAGCGGCCATCTCGGCCCTCGACAGCGAACTCGCCGATTGGGCTGCATCCTCGAACTACGGAGGTATTGAAAAATCTGTCCCGGCGGGATCGTCGGGGTGGGCCTCTTTTCGCAAGGTGTACGTGACGAATCCTCCAACCAACGAGTACGGTCGCGATATATTCTTCTTCGTCAAAAGCTCTACAAAGAGTCTGAACGACATGTTCTACGGAGAGGCGCTCGGTTTGGAGGCCATGTACGCGTGCTCCACCGCAGGTGGTGAAGGTGATGCACTTCGCATACCGAAAGTTTATCATTACGGGAATTATTCTCGAGACAGCAAAGGATCCTTTTTAATAATGGAATATCTCAATCTGGCGGGCAGATCCGACGACAGGGCCCTCGGAAAGTCAATCGCCCGCATGCATTTGGCACCGCCGACCGCAGAGGCGGGCAACCCAAACAGGGCGTTTGGGTTCGCGGTGGATAACACCGTTGGAGACACACCGCAGCCCAATCCATGGACCAAACCCAACAGTGGCACAAAAGAATGGATTGAATTCTTTCGTGACCATAGAATCGGACACCAGCTGAATCTTGCGGGGGATTCGTACTGTTCGAATTTGTGGGAGCAAGATATTGCACCTCGATTGCAATTACTCTTTCAGGACTTGCAAGGGGAGAACGAAATCAAGCCAAGTCTACTTCATGGTGATTTGTGGAGTGGGAATATCGGAACTGCCGATGGGAAACCTAGTGTGTTTGACCCAGCCGTTTACTGGGGCCATCATGAGGCTGAGTGGGGTGTACGTTTCACAATAAACTTTTTATCATGTTTTCTTTTGCACAGGTTCAGATGTCAGCATTGTTGCTTTGTCTATAATTTTATTTCGTCGCCTTTTTTCCACCTGTTGTCATGTTGTGAACGCATCTTGGATCTTGAATACCATTTAATTTGCTGCGTTAATCTCAAAACATATTTTTCTTGACAAGATGTCGTGGTGCGCTGGTTTTGGGAATCCATTCTGGGAAGGCTATCGATCTCTCATCGCCCAAGACGAAGGATTTGTTGATCGCAAACCCTTGTATGATGCCTACCACCAATTGAATCATTGCAACCTATTTGGAGGTGGATATCTCAGTTCTGCTAGGGGACACCTCGAAAGCCTGAAGAGTAAGCTGAGTGCTAAAGCTAATAATAGTTTTAAGTAGTGATCACCTACTCGTGACCTGTAACCTGTAGTGTTGGCACTTGCGGGCATAATATCATAATATCATCTGATCACAACATCATGATGTTATGACATCTCATGGATTGTCCATAGCCAGAAAAAAAAATTGGTATTCCGATGTTTTGTTGAAAGTACTTATGCGATAAATAGGTAGGGGTGGTTTACTTGTAGAATCCTTGTTGGATTAATAGGGACATAATAACTAATCGAAGATGCGTTGGCCGTGGCCCACA
>JALLPF010000046.1:0-19813 GCA_036939455.1 Cyclotella distinguenda | reverse complement strand
TTTTCGGCTCATGTTTTCCGAGGATGTAGTTGAAGGATGTTGGGAGGTCTCCGACAAAACTGTGGTCGACAACTGTTGCAACGAGGGCTTGAAAGTCAAGGAGTTCCCGAGGGAGGGTCTCTAGATTGTCAGCATCGCGGCAGTGGGAAAGATAAAGCTGCGACAATCAACCTTGTAGAGGAAAGGGGCGATGAAGTTCGGTTTGGTGGCTATTTCCCGCCGGAAAAAAAGGCACCGCTTTGTGACCTCGTCGTGGACCGTTTTCGCTGCGATTGCGATGATGCTGGTCGCGCCAAACCAGATGCTTCAGGAGCCCCAGTAGATGAGAAGTTGCTTCAGC
The DNA here is from genome assembly GCA_036939455.1 of Cyclotella distinguenda. NCBI lineage: Eukaryota > Bacillariophyta > Thalassiosirophyceae > Thalassiosirales > Thalassiosiraceae > Cyclotella > Cyclotella distinguenda. Next base: position 19,473 of record JALLPF010000046.1, on the reverse strand, counting down.
ATCTCATGGATGGTTTTGGGGATGGTGATCTCCTGTTTCAGGGCCACCTTCAGTTGCTCCTCTGTTCTGCTTTTCCCGTCGCCATCTGCGTTATGATGCTCCGCGATTCCTCCTCCGCGAGAGCTTCAAGCTCGTAATGGGAGAAGATCGAGAAGTTGCAGGGAGAGTCGTGGTCGTTGTAGAGGAAATGGCCGTTGAACAAGGCCGTAATCAGGCCTTTCGAGTATCCGGTGTCCGAGGGCTGCAAAATGTCGGCACTAATCGGTGTCCACCGTTCCCGAGCAGTCGCATTTGAAAATACGTCTGGCACCGTGTGACAAAGGGGGAGCAACTTCGTCTTCGGGAGTGCAAGCGCCGTTGCGGAGCATGTTGATGGTGGAGGATGAGAACTTCTTGGATTTGTCCCTGCTTTCATCTTCCTTCTTTTTTGTCAGCTCGAGGTGTTCCTGGCTTATGTCGGTGTTCCTCTTCGCGTTCTCTGCTGACCGAGTGATTCCTTTGGCAATGAGTTCGAGAATTTTGGGCGGGGTGATTGCAGTGATGTTTGTGCCGTTGGTAGGAGCAATATGTGAGGAGGTGTTTTTGATGCAGATTTTGTGGCGAGAGATGGCGAATTCTTCGGCTTTGGTGTCATCTGACCCGATAGATAATCCGACTAAATTCACTTTCCCCTTCATCACGCCCCAGATCCATTTAAGAATGGAAGTTGAGATTTCGGTTGCCTTAATATTTTCGAATTCTGCGTTTCCTGCGTTGCCGGTATCGAAAACTAGGGCCGCCGAAATCGTGTTCAAGAAAAGTTGTGTCAGATCCTTTGATTTCGTTTCGAGGAGAGCGATCGCTAGGAAAGGGGGGATCATGATGGCGCTAGATCCGTTGTAAAAGGAACCGATTCCGGGAGTCAGAAGGAGAATCTCTTCTTTCGAGGACGGGCAGGCAAAGTGCATATCTTCGGTCGCCGAGATAGATTCAATGATACAGCAGGCCGCGAGGTATCCAGATCCAACAAGCGAAACGATCTTGTGGGAAGAACGGAAGCGAGTCCTGCCTAGGTTTGTGGGATTGTGGCAGAGAGTAATCTCGTCAGTTTTGGTCGGGATTAGAAAGGCATACTCTGAGCATTGGGTCAGGGAGCGAATTTTCTCCTCCTTGGAAATGTCAGGTTCGAGGGCCGAGAAGAAGGACGCCATGTTCTTATTGCCATCAATATTTGTCTTGAGGCCGTAGTGCCAAAGTAGCCAGGTATCGTAAAGTATTATTTTTAAACTACTAAATTTCTATTCAGCAAGGCGAAAGACGGAGATCGAGGCTCGTTCGGCGAGTAGTTCAATTCAAGATCCAATTCAGTTCGAATTGTGAGCCTGGTGTGGCTCTCGCTTTGTATTGCCGAGTAAGTGTCATTGTTCCCGCCCGAATTTAGGTTTCGAATCTCGCCTCTCTCCTCTCTCCTCTCGCCACCCTACAGGCAACACTGGCGCAGCAATACCACTTCATTTCGAGATTTCCCTCAGCCCTATTATTTGTCCCATGCAGGATGCTGTATTGTGTTGACCTGTCGCAGATCATCATCATCACTTCACGATGAATTCATGATGGCAGTATTTTATCCCAAGTTCGAACTCCTCCAAATTTGATTCGTTCAATTCAACAAGGTCAATGCAACGATAAATCGTGATTAAAAATTGATTTAAGGATTCTCTGATTACTTCGAATGTCACACACGGAATTCGTTAGATTATGTTCAGTGCTCGATCCTTGTTTGGACACGAAACGAAGCTTAAGTTTTCAACAAGATCAGACACGTCAATACTATATACTAAGATGCGAAGTGAGGAGGAAAGGTCTGCTCGAAATTTACGTTGTAGTCCTCTGGAGATTCTCTCATGCCGATAAAGCCCTCGGAAAACCTCTCCTCTGCAGTATTCTCAAAAACGTTGTCATGAAGTTTAGTATAAGTAGTTGCTTTCTCTTTTCCCACGTCCTTTGGTTCATCCCTCTCAATTACATTATTCCTTTCGGTGGATTTATTTCCAGTTGAGTTATCTTTTTGAGATTACTCTTCACCTTTATAGTGAGGTCCAATAGGAGCGATTGTTTCTTGAGTATCGGTTGGAGAGACTACATCCTTAACACAATCAACAGACAAGAATTCCTGTGTATCCAACGTTTCTGTGGCGGGCTCTGTACTGGAATCAAAATGTATGGGAAGATCAAAAGATTCTTGACTAGACTCGTTGAGCGTCCTGATTTCTGGCTGTGATATTTTGGGAACCGCCGAACAAGAAGCATTGCCTGAATCACGAGGGACTTCACCTCCTTCATCGTCGTGATCAAGTGCGGCATGTCCCATCCGACGATTTACAGTCATTTCACCACAAGTGTCATCCTCCTCATAAGCATTCGACATGATATTCTTGCTCAACCCATACTCCAACTCGTGCAAAATCCTTGCCGACTTTTCTGCTCCGTATATTCCTTCCAAATATTCTTTTCTCAATTCATCACGCATAATCTGCAAAAAGTCTTTAATTTCCTTTTTTGACCCCATATCCTCAATCTTGAGGAACACATCCTCCGGCGCCAAAGAGGGGAACAGACCACGGGCAAAGTCACGGTATGCGGACATTAAAGAACGGGAGTATTTAGCAGCTGCAGTAATTTGAGCTTGCTGATTCAATTTTTTGGCAACTTTGCTTAGTCTCGATCCATTTCCAACGATCTTTCGGGAGGGGTGGTGAAACTTGCAGTTTGCCGGAAAGGATCGTCGAACAAGGACGAGACCCTTCGATCCCTTCAAGTCGGCCGTATGGAGGACGGGACGGGTTTTTTTGACGCGCACCTTTTCCTTGAACTCCTTGGCTGCAGCGGCATCAGCTTCTGTCGTAGGAGAGCGAACACGTTTAGCGGGGACATCTTCTGCGGCTTCTCCATGTTCGGCGGACAGTAGACGTTCTTCGTTTTCTTCTTCGGAGTCCATGCCGTCATTTTCGATTTCAGAGTTAGTGGCTTTGGCATCTTCGTGGTAGTGACCGGATCGGTTGATGGTGCTTGATTTGTACATCTGGGTTGTAGAAGAATGAGTACAGCTATGAAGGACAGAAAAAGTAGATTATGATGATGTTATGATGCGATGCTGGATTATCAGTATAGGTAGTAAAGTACTTATATAAGTATTTGTGTTGGCACTCGTTTGATGTGATATTATTGTACGTAAAAGTTTGTTGATTGGATATTCTCACGTCAACTCGCGCCAAAAATAACGATTCAAAAAGTCATAAAAATGGCGCGATGAAAATGATAATAATTTATCCCTATTCCCGGAAATAGAACGCACGAGATCGAGGGAATAATATGGAAATGGTCAGATGATATTCAGGGAAACTAGTTAATTGCTTTTTCATTCCTTTTGTACGTTGGAATATAGAGAGATGACTTCTTCCCAACACACTTTTTTATCGTCGAATTATCAAAGACCGCACCCATGATTGAAACATTCGATACAACATGAGGCTGTGTCGTTAGTGTCACTTGCCGATTAGATCGTGTCTGGGACGGCTGAGTCCGCGGAGGACTATCTTCTGTTGAACCTGTCCAGATGGGGTATGTGTTCTCGTTATTTATTGTATCGAGAGGAACGGCCGTCAACGGCAAAACTGAACTCCGGACGGGAGAAGGACGATCGTTGGTATCTTTTTCCATGTCAGTGTCCAACACAGAGTCCTTCAAAACTGGCGAAGCTGCCACAACCACATCATCGCAATCATCTTCAGAAGAATCGCTTTCGAAATGTTCGCAGGCTATTTTTGTGGCAACTTGGATCATTTGACTTTCTCCACCCATTTCATCCTCAAAATTTTCATCGCCCTTGGATATGCGAGCTCTTCCACGGTCTTCGTTAAAGAGATCTTGATGATTGAAACCAGTACTATTCACTTTCACCTCGGCCTCGTCTTCACTTTCACTGTTAGACTCCATAATATGCGTGGACTTCGCGACTTCCGCGTCTATTCCACCTTCCCCGATGGCCTCGTCCCAGTCAAGTTCAGTAAAGTGCTCAATCTCAGACACATCATGAGCCTCATTTGGAACGTTGGACTTTTTCCACTGTAGAAATGCAATGCAAGAAAAATCGTCAAGGCCTCGCTCTGAGGCAAAATCACAGAGATGTGGACATGATTTCATCAACACTCTTACCAAAAGTTGCATAAAGCTACCATCCTTGTATTTCAGCAAATTTTCAAGACCGAAAAGTTCACCTTTTCTGTTTGGGTCTTTATCCACCGCTCTGTAAATCTGGGGCTGGTTTTTCCCATCTGCATTACATCGCAGAGTTTGTTTCGTGAGTTGGATCTTGTACACTTGTCTGGCGTAAATTTGTTCTTCAATCGTCCCTCGAGCAACCAGCCGAATAACATCCACATCGTTTCTTTGTCCAATCCTGTACGCTCTATCTTGAGCCTGCTCGTCGTTGGTCGGATTCCAGCTTACTGAAATCAAGAAAGGGTCAAGACGACACGTTAGCTAAAACAGAACTTAATTTAATGCTGACTTTAACCTTACCGTCAAATACGATGACTTTGTTTGCTACGAGAAGAGGGCAGTCGGAAATAAAAATTAAGTTTCAATTCAAAACTGCAAAATGCAGCATGTCTCACCCGCTGTAAGGTTGAGGCCAAGGCCACCTGCCTTGGTGCTGATCAGAAATAGGAAGATCCCCTCATCATTTTGAAATTGATCCACCAAAGACTGGCGACTGGATGTTGGAGTCTGTTATTAGGAGGTCATAATGGTCGCAAGGTCAATGACTCATCGAGAAAAACAGCGTCGTATTATTCCTGCTCACCTTTCCATCCAATCGAAGATGAGTCCAACCTTTCGTTTTGACATGTTGCTGGATTAGGTCTAAAGTTGCAGTGGAATATGAAAATACCAAGACGCGATCTCGTTTCCTCTGAAATTTCCGAAGACAATAATTGAGTGTTTTCATCTTCCCCGAAAGCTTTAGATGATCGTCCATGATGCCGTCGGCTCTATAGAAATCTCCTCCAGGCAACTCGCGCAGTATTTCAGGTGGAAATGCGATCTTGGCGAATTCTAATTTCTTCTGTGCCATGGGCCCAGTATCGGTTCGGTCGACTTGCAACAATGACGGATGGGAGCACAAGTGATGTAGCTTCATCATTGCGGGAAATGAGATGCATGTTGGACAGTTTACACACGAGACATATTTGTCATCGAAGATTTCAAGTTCGGAAGAAATCTCATTGCGGGTAAAGTTTTCTTTTCTATGCTGTTGTTTCCAAAGAACAGCGTCTGGGTCGATGGGTGCATCGAGTTCTTGGTATTGCATGCCCAATTTCGGATACCGCAGACAACACGATTTGTTCGGTTTTAGTTCATTTTTGTGGCGTCTCTGGTAGTTCAACTGCTCTTTCAACGTTTTCATCCTTTGAGATGAATGCATGGGCAATAACTTGTGAATGTAAGATAAAGGGCCAGACTGGTGGGGAAAATTGAAGACTAACCGTTTGTATCCGATGAAGTATTGCTGATTACTATTACAGACACAACATGGTGCATTTGCCATTCGTAGCAAATAAAAATCAGGGAGCGACAAGAGGTGGAGGTAAAGCTTCTTTTGGATATCAGAAAGTTCACAAAAGATAACCTTCTCGTTTTTCTCGGTGAGCTTCAGAACATCCTCTTTTTTCCTCATGAGGAAAACGGGAGAGAGGGTCCTACTCAATTCTTCATTTCGCTCGTCGCCTATAAATTTTATTTCGTCCCCTGCGTCCTTCGTCCTTGCGAGCATGATTGGCTTCGAGATATAATCCTTAAAACTCGTCTTGTCTCCTAGAAGGTTCGGACGCACCAAGTTGATTAGTGCAAACAGTTCGTCGTGGTTATTCTGCATTAGAGTGCCCGTCATGCCAACAAGGGGACACCTACAGTCGTCGCGGATACGTTGCAGGCATTGAGAAGCTTGTGTCTCGGGATTTTTGAACTCATGGAACTCGTCAATGAAAACTATCTTCCATTGTACTTTCAATAAGTTGCTAAAGTCTGGTTCCTTTTTGAATAATTTCCCTATGACCATGATAAAGTTGGTGCGGTCGATCACTTCGGAAAGTGCCTTCTCTCGGTTGTTTCCTTCGTATACAGACACGTTGAAGTGACCCCAAGTTGCAAACTCATTCATCCAATTCTAAAACACAAGTTGAAAATAAGAGGATGAAAGCAGCTCAAGGAGATCAAAGAGAGAACGGGCTAGCCAGCCGTCCATCGCACCTGAATTACAGTCGATGGTACCACAATGAGAATTGGCGAAAATTCTGGGCTATCGATACCTTCAAAGGGGTCTGAAGCTTGCACACTTCTCTCCCCCTTGATCAATGCATCCATAACAGCCTTCTCTTTTGCTTGCACAGCCTTAAAATCACAGATGACGTGAAATGTGGTAGTGATCTACGCATGATCGTCAATGAACTTCGAAAACATCTTCTTACCTTGTCAATGGCACGACGATGCCGCTTTACGGTCATCTCATCTAGCCCGGTCCCGCTCTTCTGAAACAAGGCAGCGATCAACGAAATCACTTGTACCGTTTTGCCTAGCCCCATGTCGTCTCCGAGAACACATCCTTTTCCCTCGATCACTGAAGAATACATAAACTGAATCCCAACACGCTGATACTCTTGAAGGTATCGATTAATGGCCGCGGGTACGCAGTGAGTGACGACATTGGTCTCGATAGAGCAGGGTTTTCCATGTTCATTGTCGTTTGTGAGAGACAGGATGAACGGTTCGAGGGGACCAGGGGGACCAAGCTTCGGATTCTTGAAGTCTGGTTTTAACTCACCGCTCATTCGTTCTTCTTCATCGTCCGAAACGATCTCATCACTTTCTTCTGGTGTCTCATCAGCATGTTGGATCTGTCGACGAGCGGGTGCAGCGTTTTCCACTTTTTCTGGCGATGGCCGTTTCTTCGGCAGTTGGAGAGACACATCACGAGTTTTTTGCGGTCGCGAAAGCGATCGTTTGTTCGCCCTGGTGTGGTCATCCGCCGACTTGGATTCCTTCTTCCTTCCTCTCCGTTTGCCAGTTGCATCACCACCATTGCTGTCAGCGGTCCTCTTTGCATCCTCATCCTGGGAATCATCCCACAAATTGTCATCGATGTCATTTCCACCGCGGCTCCTTCGTCGAAAACCGTGCTCGTTCAACGCGACGTTTGCCTGGAAAGAGCACTTAGAGGATGCCGAGGTGACTCTCATATCAGCTGGTGATCCCTTAATCCTCGACCGAGACGGTCGCTGTAGTCCAATATCCTGGCTCCCACCCAGATCCGACACGCTTCGTCTTTCGTCATCGTTGGACTTATCATCACCATCACGCACCAAAATTACCTTACCCAGCATTCCCTCTTCGCCAATTAGACTTTTTTTATTCCACCCATCAGAGTTCCTCTTTGGCGAAGAAAGACGATTGCATTCGTCCTCAGCCCCATGTCTCTTCTCGAAACGCAGTTTCATCTCCTCCTCATTTTCTTCCGAAGAAATTGATAGTTGAGTAGCATCGGCAAGATAACGTCGCGCCGATTCGCTCCTTGCGACCTGCGGGCGATTCGATTTAGCCAGCGTTTCTTCTTTCCCAAGCGATCTCTGGCTAGACTTGAGCTCAAACCTCTTATTAATGGCCTCACTGTCTTCACTGCTGGTACTATCATCATTCATACATTTTCTTCTCCTCGCGGAGCCGATTGTATTGGCTTTCGCCATCGAGCGTTTAACTTCAGAATTCTGCGAATTCAAAAAGTATTTTTCATTACATTCATTCATTTTTGATAGTGGCATCGCTTCGCTTAACGTTTCGTTCTTCCGCGTCGATTTCTGGCCAGATTTGTGCTGAAACCTCTTGTCAATGGCCTCACTGTCTTCACTGCTGCTACTATTATCATTCGGTGTGTTGGCTTTTCCCTCCGAACGCGTCATGGTAGCAATCCGTGAATCCAAACCGTGTTTGTCATTACAGTCATTTTTTGTTCTTCGATTCGCTTTCGATGATTGTGGCATCGACTGACTCATACTCTCTTTCGTGTCTGTCGATTTCTGGCTAGATTTGTGCGCAAACCTCTCTTCAATGGCTGCCGTGTCTTCGCTGCTGGAGCTATATTCATGCGTAGATACTCCCTTTCTCGTGGACCTGGTATTAACAGTTGAGTTTACTTTTTCCTCCGAACGCGTCATGGCAGCAATCCGCGAATCCAAACTGTATTTGTCATTACAGTCAGTGTTTGTTTTTCGATTAGTTTTCGATGATTGTGGCGTCGACTGACTCCTACTAACTTTCTTGTCTGTCAATTTCTGGCTAGATTTATGCGCAAACCTCTCTTCAATGGCTTCAGTGTCCTCGCTGCTGGAACTATCTTCATGAGTAGATACTCCCCTTTTCGTGGACTTGGTCGTATCGGATTTCGCCTTTGAGTATACTTTGACGGTAGAACTACGGGGATCTAAATCAGAGTCGAGTTTCGACTTGTTGTTTGTTCGTTGCGTCGATCTCGTGGTTGTCGCTGCTGGTGTCGTCGATAAACGAATGCCAATGGAGGAATATTTCCCAGCTCGTATTATCGAAGAAGGGGTTCTTCTGCGTTCCTTAGTATTCACGGTTCGATTCAAAATCTCGGTAGTCCTAGGAGGAGTTCTCGACGGAGAATCCGCAAACAGATCGGGAGATGCCGTAGAGTTATTATCGTCATTTTCAGGTGTGGCTGTCGATGTCTCTCGCTCCAACGACTCTCTGACCTTACGAACCCGTTGACTCTCCTCGAGTTGTTCAAGGCTACGTTCGACCGTCTCCTCGAGTTGACGTATCAGTTTTTCGCGATTGTGAAGGAAGAAGGGGCTTTCTTCGATGAAGTCGAAGTCCGACATCCTGAAGCCGTTGTTACTCCAACATGGAAAAAGAAAAAGAGAGTCTTTCTTTTGAAAATTCACACAGAAATCCCCAGTATGGTAATAAGTATAAGTACTTTCGAGTATCGTAAGTATAAGCAAGAGTACAAAATAACAGTATAAGTACTTACTTATGTATAACTACTTATGTAAGTACTTATATAAACTCCTACCTATAATTAAGTAGTAAGTAGAGTAGTATAAGTACATATAAGTACTTTTCCCTATTCCATACCCGAACTCATATAGAACCATGAGACCTTCGCAATCCCCCACCCGAGCCATCCCCACGCTGACACTCCGCATCGCCGGCCTCGGCCATCACTTCGAACTAACCCTCCCATCTACCTCCACTCTGGCCGACCTGAAACTCGAGATCGAACGTCGCACAGACCTGCCGCCGGAATATCAACGGCTCGTAGCCAAGAGCATACGAATGGAAGACGATTCCATGCTGTTGGGCGGAACGGTGTACGAAGCTCAGGATGAGTCGAACTTTTTACAGGTCGCGGGATTAGGATTGAGGGATCGGACGAAGATATTGCTGCTCCATTCGAGTCGGTATGAGGCGGATGCTGAGGGGGTGGATAGGTTGAATGAATTGCTCGATCAAATTTCGGAGGTGGATGCCAGGCGGGCGGCGAGAGAGATTGGGAATAAGGAGGTACACGAATTGATCACGCAATTGTGCTGTAAAATTGATGGGGTGGAGACGAACGGGAGTGAGGCTTTGAGGAAGATGCGAAAGATGACAATAGGGAAGGCCGAGATGGTAGAGAGAAAGTGTGACGAAACTAAGAGGGGAATCGATCCATGAGGTTTCTTGAAGAATTCCATCAGTTATTGCAAGTGTCTTTGATAAACAATACTTCGGACGGTGGGATTTCGACTGTTTTCCTTGACAATTGAGCCAACAAAATAATACAAATCATACAGGCCACACGCCTAATTATTCCAGAGAAAGTTGAAAAATGATCATAATAGCACATATCAATGTCAATGATTATCGGATGCATCCTTTTGATATCAATGAAAGCTCGGAATCGTTGATTGGACAGGGAGTGCAGGCTAGAAAAAGTGTAAATAAATCGAGTCGTGTCGAGTGTAACATCAAAAACATAAATGTCACTAACACACTTTTTGCCGGCTATAGATAGGAACGTCTTCATACCCCAATCCCACTCAAATTGACTGTACGTACTCTATCACCTTCTATTCACTATCAAAGATTTGAAAACAACACGATCTATCATCACGACACATCCGACTCTTCCTGTCCATCGACACGGTCAGTGGGACTTCACATGACATGCACTCCGAGGCACCGCCGGTAGAATACGCACCAGGACTGCAGGGTAAGGGGCGAACCGTCTTCTCAGGACAAAAGTAACCCCTAGAACAGAAACCGCTGCAATCTACTCCCACCAATCCCGTTGTTTCTCCATACGTTCCCGTTCGACATTTCCGACGTATGCCTTGCAAGCAGTAGTACCCTGTGGGACAAAGGACTTGCTCTGTTCGTCTGTCGATGAATTCCAATCCTTCGTCGTTCTTTTGACCTGGATATACAAAATTGCTGATTCCGTAGTGGCCCAAGTCAATATCTTTGGGTTTTGAGGATCCTAGTGGACAGAAAAGGTAGGATTGACCGCACGCCATCATGGTTTCGACCGTCGTTGGAGGGTTAGGATAACTTGGGCAGTAGAATCCAGCGTAGCATTGACGGCACTGGGACACATCGCTGGCACCTTCGTTTCAGATTTGGAAGAGCAAGATTGGGGGTCTTAATCATCAGTGGTATGAAGTGTTATCGCGGTGTATGCTGGTCGAATTGTTACCTTCCATGGAGCCAAAGGTTCCTCCCGGGCATTGATATTTGACACCATTTTTGCAATAGTATCCAACTTCACAAAGCAATGATATGTCCTGAGTTGAGTTCGGACCAGCGTATCTCGTTTTATCAGTGAGGATATTGTTAGAGGAAGCCGAATAATATCCACTCAACACAGGCAACGGTCTGGACGATCCTTCCGCGCAGAACACTGTCGCGTTACCGCACGGGGCTTGATAGGGAGATGAGCTTCCCAGTGGACAATAGTATCCTGTCCTGCACAACCCATCGCATATATTTGAGACCAGACCGGTGTGTTGTCCAAAGTACCCGCCCGGGCATTTGTGTTTCAGGCCATCTCCGGGACAATAAGAGCCAGGTGGGCACAATTCTTGAAACGTTTTCGTGTGTTCGGGATCGTTTTCATTCGCATAGTATCCTTCGCTATCGATCAGTCGTTGAAGCATCGTCTTTTACTTTCTTCTTCACAGGAGAGATGCTAGTAACTGCATAAAAACTCACCTGATATAGGTTGGCACAGCACTGGATTCGGGACAATATACATTGGGCTTCATACCGCATTCAATTTCTGTTGCGGAAGTGCTCCCCATTGGGCACCAATATCCTGCTTGACAAGGACCACTGCATTGGCTGTTTATTTCGAGATGTTCATCTCCATATCTCCCTGCCGGGCAAAGATATCTCACCCCTCCATTACAATATGATCCTGGCGGACAGCGCTCTTGTTTTGACTTTGTAAGTTGACTATTTCTGGTGAAATCAACATCCGCCGGTGGCGCTTTATTCGTGATGTCAATGCACTGCTTCTCGGTAGTGTTAAAATGAAATTTCATCAAAAGTTTTTGAGTTGCAGATTGATGGCATTCGCATGTGACCCTATCCTGTGTGCTCTTGGCTTTTGGTCCACAAGCCATACACAGGCTCTGAGAATCCCCTGGATCTGGCTTGAATGTCCCGTCTGGACAAAGAACACAATTACCGGTTTCTTCAATTGTGCCAACTGGACTTGGATGGACGTTGTCATTATCAGGCTTGGCTCGATGCATGCCGGGTCTGCACGGCTCCCACTCCATGCTTGTGAAGTGTCCAATATACACCTTAATTGCAGACGAACTTCCTGTGATGTAGGAGATTAGGCAAACAAGGTCGGAAACTCTTTTCTTAACACTATTTTAGATTCCATGAGAATTTTTTGGTTACCTGCGGGGCAAAAGTATTCTTCTCCTCCGCATGCATGTTGTCTATGTTCGTGCATGAGGTGGAGTATGAATAATTCATTATTCTCGAACAGAACTTTTTCCAAGCCTTACCTCGAATTGACAGAGGCCGATGGGCAGTACCAACCTGAGTCACATATTCCAGAACAGTAGTCATCGGTCAAACCTTCCTCATCTCCGTAATGACCTTCTGGACACTCCAGCATGATACCATTCCTCGCGTAGTAGCCCAATGGTGCCAACAGCTGTCCCGACCTTGTTATATTACTCCCGCCAACTGAATAATATCCCAGGTTGACAGTTTCAGGCTCTATTGATCCACCTCTACAAAACTTTGAAGGATCACCTGGTTACGACGAAGGATGAGAACATCGTTTGAAACTGAAACATTTACAAAGTATTACTGACCTACCACATTCAAGAGGTCGTGTCATTCCAGGTTTAGGACAGTAATGACCTTCCGGGCAGGCGGTCTTTTCGCCACCATTACAAAAGTATCCAGGTTCGCACATCTCCTGTTCTGATCTGTGATACTCATCCCCTGAGCTCGTGTAGTACCCATTTGAAACTAGAGTGGGTTGTATACTGCCTCGTCGGCAAAAATGATTAACGTGGCCGCATGGGATCTTTTCGAATTCATCCGGACAGTAAAATCCAGGCTCGCACAAAACACACGACTTCTGGGCATATGGTTTGCATTCGTACCCTCTCAATGGGACGCTGAATGGAACGAACGGTGTTGAAAACACCATCCGTTCGATGAATTGCGTACGAGATCACGGAGAACGGTTGACAAGTGATTGTCACGGTGATTATTGGAATACTTGTTGTTGAGCGTGTCGTAGTGACGAGTCAGAACAATTGAGAAATTTTTAAAATTAATCGGAGAGCCCATCTCGTTTCAATATCGTTGGAATTTCATGCGATCCATTGGTTGCGTACTACCTTCGAAAAGATCATTCTTCGAATACTTGCATTGATAACCTCAAATCTTGTCGCCGATTCGATTTGCGAAGGCGGGGACTGAAATCCATGAAGTGGATTGAGATATCGCAACGATTGCGTTTTCCTTCTTAGATCTTATGACCGACGGATTTAGAAAGTGACTTTGAACCAATTGACTTGAGTACGGAGTATGAAACAACATATCAATGAAGCAACATGAGTGATTGGCTCAACGATGCCAACGAAAGAAAACTCGTTGCCGAGAAACAACATGAAAAGTACAGAAAGGACAGACATAATAAGGAGTTAACAGAGGAAGCAGCAGAACTTGAGCGTATCGACAACGCGTGGAAAGCAGCATGTGATCGGGGGAAATCAAGCGGCAAGATTTCTTTGTGCTGGCTTGATTTAAAGCACATCTCACATAGAATTTACACGTTTCACGAAGATTATGGATGTGAGTTGCGGGAGCTGATTTTGGATGGCCTGGGATTGTATTCTCTTGAAGATATTTCTGCACATTGTCAGAGCCTGGAAAAGCTCTCTCTTGCTTCGAATTGTATTCAAGACATGAGTAACTGCAACATCCACGATCTTCAAAAGCTGATGCAACTTAACTTGCTGAGAAATCAGCTGAAACGATTGCCATCGAGTATTTGTTATTTACATCATCTTTCAAGATTAGACATAGCTAACAACGAACTCCTTGAACTTCCAGCCGAAATATCAAGTTTATGCGGTTTAAAAGACCTAAACTTGGAATGCAACCAACTGGCGGAATTGCCAGACTCGTTTGGGAAGCTGAGATGCGAAGTAGTCAATTTAAACTCAAACTGCTTTTTCGTATGTCCTCCATGCATAGTTGACATGAAAAATCTTCGACATCTTTCAATAATGGGAAATGAAATTGGATGCCTACCGACTGGGATGCATAAACTCAAAATGCTCGAGATCCTCCGAGCGAGCAAAAATAGAATCTTAATTTTGCCTGACTCTCTAGTGGATCTCACTTCATTGAGATGCTTGTGGTTGGATTTCAACAAACTTTCTGCGTTGCCGCCCCATTTTCATCGACTTACAAGGTTAAAAGAACTCAAGATGGAAGGAAACATTGATTTAGTTTATCCTCCTATTGACACTATTTTCAAGGGGACTGAAGAGGTCCTTCGTTGGAGTAGAAATCGCTCCGAACTTGGGAAAACTGTTAAGATTAGGCACATTATTCAAAGTCTTGAGGAGATTCTCAATCAGGTCCAACGTCACAGAATTGGAGGTACGTTGCACGAGTCTGTTTTTGGAATAGTTGATGAGCAGTTTCAATTTCCGCCTGATGCCCTGTGGAGTATATTCCTTCCTGAGCTGTCGAAGATATGGTGCAACCCGAACAACTCTACGAATGAAGGCTTGAAATCGTTTCCGTACGAAAGAACGGAAGTCGAACAAGCGATGTTCCAATTTAGAGATGCTGCGGGCCCAATAGTGAAGATGACGGCGCATGCACGGTTCCGTAGATGTTCCTGTATGAAGACAAGACACAGTACAGTAGTATGCGTCCCTCCAAAGGTGAACTGGCATACGTGGTATCGATCATTTAAATTCTCTTAATACATGTCTGTGGACTATTACTCACGCTTGTGCCATTCCTCGTACTTCGCGTTGACTAAAGATAGGGTGGATGTGCACGAGGCCAGCGCTGATGATGCGAAGGAAGATCTGTTACGAAAAGGATATCAAGGAGAAACGTAGACTTCTTACTGAAAACACGAGCATAGACGCCGCCGAGCGGGCGGCAACGAATATTGCAATTTCTTTCCTAGCAAGTGAAGAAGGAATTTTAATGATTCGCAATGAAGCAATGAAACAACTGAAGGTGCCATTGGATGATAATCTGTCGCAACAGCTTTCATCATCGATACTCGGATACATATCAACCATGGGGACAATAATCTCAAGATCACTTATCTCGACGAATCAGTAAGTTTCTGCTCTGACGATGGTTGCATCCAAAGCGTGCTCATCCAATGGATTTAAATCCCACAGTCGGCAGCGGTCTACGTCAAAAATGTCACGTCGAAAAATTGAAGATGCAATTAGGACGTCGTACGTTGTTGAGGAAGTTACAAAACGCAGAAATGGTGTTATTGATCGAAACAGAAGGGTGAGATGCGTAATGCAAAGCTGGATGGGCCTAACTATTGACGACGCATTCGCTGGGTGGCGCGAATGCTTAAAATCGGCTCAAAAGCAGAGGCGCAGGGAAAGAAGGGCTCAAATACGAGAAGAAAGGCTGGAATTTGAAGACTCGTTAGCGCGATATGAATACGAAAAAATGGATGTAAGTTGTTACGGCCTTGCGCAATCATCATTTTCTAATTTTCGATTCTCATCGTGTTTACTATTATTTCATCAAAGGTCTCGTGTTGGCACGAGCAATGGGATAAATTCAACGAAGTACCTGTTTGGGTACATTCTGGCAATGGTCAAGCACGTTTTGACAAACCATCGATGCCAGCCTACCCGTTGATTCCAAAGTCTCTAATTAATATGGCTACAGGCGAACTCTTCAGTCAAAAAGAAATTCACCGAAACGAATCGGATTCTATCAGCGACAACAATTCTGATGAAGGGTCGGGAGATAACACAGAAAATATTGCCACCAGTCATGATGAGTTATTGTTGCCTAAGCGGGATGTAGGATTGGCATCAGAAATCGATATCGCAATGAAACGAGTTTTAGAAATTCAACGACTTCAAGTTAGGCGTGAATACAAAATTTAGTGCTACGGTAGCCTGTGGTAATAATCTGTTACTTTATTATGCAGCCGAGATGTACCAACATGACCCGAGTCCTTGTGCGAAAGAACTCTGGAAATTTCCGTAGTGCAAACAGAAGATCTGGAGAAAAAGTGGGACGCCAACACTAGATGTGTTCCACAAGTAGTGGAAACATTAGCTCGAATGGAAAACAAAAATGCAATGGGGTTGTTTGATGTGTTCCACGGGAAAAGATGGTGTGAAAGGGACCTGCCCCCGCCAGGGTGGATTATAGATCCATCGCATTAGCTGGCTCGGCGATTTATCAAGATGACTGCTCTTTTTCCTTGATGATCTGGAATGAGCTAAAGTTAAGAAAATAATATAATGACGAATTATTTCAATGTTGAATAACTCACATCAGAAAATAATCGTTTGGAACTCCAAGCTACCGTAGGTCCTTTATTCACAGCAGGAGTTGATGCAGGCGAAGGATCTCCGTTATTATTTGGTGGCTCTGTAAAATGTCGATTCGAAGAACTTTCTTTAGTTCCCACCTCGTCGACGCTAGGCTTGAGGTCGAGATCAACAGAGTAAGATTGACCTATGTCTGAAATTCCGGGCAATATTGGAAGATGGTCAAATGATTTTGGTTGCGTGAGAGTATCATTAACGGCTACCGAATCGCCTCCTACTTGATTGAAAGAAGAGTTGCTCTCACGGGCATCTCCAACAAACCTCAGGTCGTGAAATTCACTAATTATTTCCGTTTCAACGTTTTCGGTAGAGACATCGGTTTCAGATTTTTCGTGCTCTTTCGCCATGTTAGATTCCATATCAGCTTCAGTTGATTTGAGCTTACTGTCTTTTTTAAGCAATGCGTCTGCATAGCCACTAAGTTTTGTGACTTCGCCCTTGTGACCTAAGTCCCCAGATTTCGCTGAGTGCCCGGTCTGTCCGCCAAGTCCTGGGAAGTCTGCAGCAGTGAAAATGACTTTCTCGTCGTGTTGTCCTGTGTTTCCATCACCGCCAGACACGCTCTTCGATAACCCATGACTGTTACGCTGATTCCTATTGATTGTAGGCGATGATCCCGTACTACGTCTGACGACATCGGTGTGTCTTCCTCTGCCCTTCCCGTGAATAAAATGATCTGGAGAAGCTGACTTTTCGCTTTGGGAATGTTGACCGAATTGTTGACTAGTGGCCCCTTCATGGTCTGAGCCAACAGAATCTTTCCTCTGAAATTTGTTTTTCTTCTTTCTGCCCCCGTGGTCAGGTTTCTTGTCGTCTCTGTCGTTGAAATGCCCCACTGATCCGCGCCTCTCCACCGGCTGCTGCCAAGTTGGATTCATATGATAGTTATATCCGTCTCGATGGGGTTGTGGCAATCCTGGTTGATAGAGATACTGTGGACCAGGGTACCTCGGAGGAGGGGGAGGAGGGGGAGGCGTGGGCCCATAGCGACTGCCCAATTGAGATGGGTTCATAGGATAAGGTTGCCCATGCTGAGGCAAATAGTACGGAAATATAGGCTGCATTTGCTGGGGGTTGTAATATGGGAGAAACGGCGGTCCGGACATTCCAGTCAAAGGCGGAGCCATGTTGTAATGTGGGTTTAGGGGGTAGGGTGAGACTCCATGCTGGATAACAGGTGGTGGGGATGGTTGCGTCATGGTATAAGCAGCGTGTGGATAAGGCATCGATGCGGTCCCGTGCAAATGGGCGGGTTGCTGCACCATCGGAGGTCCGAGTGCAGGAACATTCGTCATGTTGTATTGTCTTTGACCTTCGGACATTGAGGACAGCGACGCACCAGAAACGGAAGCCACGGATGCCTTTGCAGAAAGAGGCTCAACTTTTAGCTTTGCTTTGATCGGGGCTCCCGCAATAGTTTTTTCGTTACTAGCAAGAATCGCGGCCTGCGCATCGGCTTTAGATAGAAATGAGACGTGCCAGATGTTGCTGTTTTCGTCGAATGATACTGACTTTGGTCGAACTGTTCCCGTTGTAAAGGCTGCCATCAATTGTATTGCATTACACTCCACTGGCATGTCGGCAACTGAAACCAATGGTTCTTTAGTTTGAGAAGGCCCCGATTCTGCAGAATTAGAAGATAAACTCTCTGTTCCCTGAGAGCCAGGAATATTCTGCACGTGAATAGCATGTGACCCAGGGTACGCAGACGGGATATCTCCGATTGGATTCACAGGCAACATCATCATCATTCGTGCACGGTGAGGACTGGGAGGATAAGGGCCTTGCTGATGAGTTTGGTGTTGCGGAGGGCCCGACCGTGGATTCGATGCTGATAATGGGGGCAATTGCTGAGACAAAGGACCAATCCAAGCACAATCCGAGCTCATGACGACAACAGTGCTTCCTTTACAAGATCGAGATAAAAGAACATGCGGGGGGTCAGACGTAGATGATCCAAACGAAGAACAGATGTCTCTAACTTTTGGAAAATTGATAATGACCCCAACGGGAGCCATCAACTGGGAGGGTACCTCCCGATGCTTTGCAGTGAGCATGTTGCGAAGGTAAGTGTCACGCGACAAATTTTGGTCAGAAAAGTAAAATTCAACTTGCGTGCGAAGGCGGGTGAGAAGAACTCCTTGATCTGAGGCGTCGTGGGGAGAGGTTGACGCGATCCGTGGTTTGGAGGATTCGTTGCGTTGATGGTATTGCTGCTGACGATTCGAACCATTGCCAGGGGAATTCGATGGTGGTAAATTGGACATGATTACCAACTCAATCCTGACTCACTTCAATAAGATGGGCGCAGATGGACGGGTGAGGCATGCAACCTATCATTGATTGGGAAGTATAGTTCGTAGACGACGTTGGTAAATCTCGCTTAACAATACTGGAGGGGAGAATCAATTATAAACATCGATGTCAGTGCATCTTAGATCTCATACTTCGTAAAAGATAAGGCAAACATGGCCTAGTCAAAACCGAATAATTACCGAGACGAACAATTTGCGTTAACACTACGTCGAGTGATTTTGAGAAAATCTAAACCACCGTCACGAAGTTCAAAATCGTACTTCGTCACAAAGTGGTTGCTTAGAATTATCAAATGAGGAGAAGATAAAGTACGTCGCATACAGCCGAGTACACAATTGAGAGCGAAACACCCCAAAAGAAATCGCTAACTGACAAATCACGGAGGGAGGATAACTCAGCATTCACATGTGACAAGAATAACCGAAGATATCCAAGCCACGGCTTTCTTTTTCATGGATTCAATTATTATCAAATTTGAAACCCGATGTAAATATTATCACCTCACCTGTCATCGAAACGTTTCACGTCGGGACCGGTGCCGTGTTTACCGTTTGTCGAGCGCCTTCTGCGTTGGGCAAGTCACCGCAGGGGTTTGTTCCCGGTAAAGTAGGTAGGTCATGGTGGGTACTTACTTAAGTACTTATAGTAGGAGTAGTACTTTAGTATAAATTGTACTTATAGGTAGTAGTAGTAGTAGTAGTAGTAGTAGTAGTAGTAGTAGTAGTAGTAGTAGCAGTAGTAGTAGTAGTAGTAGTAGTAGTAGTAGTGACTGCCCTTACGCCCCGTGATCCTTATCTCCCGTGGATCACGGTACTAACAACGAATATCTCGTTGTGTTTGTTTTGCACGTAGAGGTAGATGCTATCTAAGACTCCTGGCGAGTCCAGGTCGGATGAAGTCTACACTACCGTAGATCACGAGACATAAGGATCATGGGATCTAAGGATCAGCGACAAAA
>JALLPF010000045.1:0-20141 GCA_036939455.1 Cyclotella distinguenda | reverse complement strand
AGCTGCAATCTACTTAGACTCCTGGCGAGTACAGGCCGGATGAAGTCTACACTGCAATAGACTGCAATTATTATTATTTGTCTGCAACTCAACGTCTCTCAACAGATGGATGATGACAACGAAGACATAATTTGGAATCCCGACGAAGGATATGAAATTAGCGACGGCAACCCAACTGCGGAAGCAGCTGCTGGCTCCAGCCGTAAAACCCATATCAACCGCGCTCCTTCTGAAGGCGACAAACATTTATTTTTTTATGACGAAGGTGGAGGTGGAGAATGGAGCGATAATAGCAGCGACGTCGTACCATTATCTGCTGCAAGAAGCTCATCGATTCAAATCGATTCCCAGGGCTATTTCGGTTCCGAAAATGACGAGAGTGAATACGAAGACGACAAGCGATCCGATCCATTACAGTCACGTTTCAACGAGGCTTCCTTCCTCAGTATTCCATTTACGCAACCCTCCAATCCCCACGGAGCCTTACAATTATCACAACAAACATCAAACATCTCTGTCGGCAGATTCGAAGAAGGCGTCCTAGCCGATGATTCCCATCGTGATGTCGAAGTGGAACGCCAACGAAAAAAATTGGAGCGGAAACGCAAACGATTGGCCGGTACTCAGACCGGAAGTAAAAAAAAGGAGAAATACCAGCGTTCAGAAAGACAGCAGAAACGATTCGAAGAAGACAAACGCTTCAGATACCTGAAGTCTCTCGATGTCTCTGGCGAGGATGATTACGGAGGATCTTTTGAATATCTGATACGACAGAAATTGAATGCACCCGATCAAAAACAGAGACTAATGAAAGTTGCGAACGAACGAGAGATTGAACGATTGAGGACAGAAAAGGAGGAACGAGAAAAAAGATCAAAAGAGGAGGAGTCCTGTTGGGATATGCTAGGAGATAGCGTCGGCGATGGATTATCCATACCATCTTCCATTGATCACAAAGTACTCAATCAGCCCGTCAATCAAGAGGCATCGAATCCATCAACACTTAACCCCAATTGGAATTTCTTGGAAGAGGGTTTCGTGACTATGCCCGTGAAACAAGCAAAACAGCTGCCTTACTACATTGGTAATATCTTAACTAGCGCATTTTGGCTCAACGATGAAGGGCGACATTGCACGAACGAAGACATTAAAACAAAGAATGGTCCGTTCAGTGCTCAAACCAAAGTTCACGAAGACATTAAAAACGAATGGGACGACTTTTTTAACGACAACCGAAAAGATGAGACTAAACTCGCACATGTGTTTCCCGTTCACTTTCATAGATCAACAGAATTTTTCATGATGAAATCAGAGGTGCGACAAGATGAATTCGCATCTGAGCACGGGAAAATGGCACGACAAATATGGATACGACTTGTCGCAGGAGGAGCGACCTCTCTTAGTGTGCAAGACGATCACAACACCATATCGTCTTATTGTCAAAGTATAACTGGAAGAAGAGAACCAGATATTTACGCGTCTGATCTGTCTTCACAATCATCGAAATCCTCTTCAAATTTCCATCGGCGTTCCCACAATAGTCGAACGACGTTTGCTTCAACATTTCTCAGTGGTAACAACTGTGGTTTGGATGAACTTGATGATTATAATTGGAAGCACAAGCAGGTGTATCGTCTAATGTCATTGGTTCATAAGCTTCCGATTTTTTTACGTCGAAATCATTTTTATTTCAGAATATCTATCGAATTCGGACGTCTACGTCGATTATGGGAAAATGAACTAAAACCCTTCTTTGACGCCAAGGATGAACATTCAACGCAATATTGTCCACTCACCCCGACTGAACTCTGGGCTCTAAAATCGTTTCTAGGAGTCGATGGCAATATTCGTCCAGGTCCACTTTGGTCTTTTGATCCATCCATACCGGCTGAGCCAACGACGTTGTATCTCAAGTTGAAACCATACAGACGCACGCTCCAGTCGCGGTTACTTAGGATTGGTTTAGAGACGAAGAAGGGATGGGATGCTAATCGAAAGAGCGAAATCACCTCAAGCATCACGTTATCAAAGGAGGAATCGTTATGTGATACATCAAAAAATGTCGACGGCGAAGAAGAGATCAATGATAATGATCATCAAGATTTTAATCATTCCAATAATGCGAAAGTTGAAAATTTGTTGACGTACATTGGAAATGTTCAGCTGAAAGAGCAGCGTGTGAATTTTCGTATCCCCGAAACCTCTTCAATAATGGACAAGATTCAACAAGAGTCTGATCAAAGGGGTGACGATGTATATGCTAAAGTCGTACACGACAGTAAAATCGACACAACTATTGTGGTCGTCAGTCTCTCTTTATTTTTAGATGAACTCGCAGCGTCAAGGTTAGAATTATACCACCACCTGCAGCTCGACGAATCGACTCCTAAAACGATCAGATTGATGAGTTTGGCACAACAAGATGTTGAGAACTGGCACAAGACCATTGATTCTTACTTCACTCAAACAGAAAATCAATCTAACTTCCTAGATGTGACTTTTTTCAAGCGTGGGGGAAAAAGTCCACAATGCGCTCCTCTTGCTCAATCAATTCGCTACCGACAGTCGTATATTGCTAATAGTGGAGGGTTAGGGTTTAATGAGAGTTGTCTCGAATCATCTGCGTGGCAAGCGTACATGACCGGAGAGGAAGAGCAGTCTGATTCTGACAATCTCGCCGAGACAGAGAAAAAAAATCGGTCTGCTCAGAGAGAGTCACGCATGATACAATTAGCTGCAAGCGATATTGCCAAGAGAGGAAACGAATATTTAACCAACAAAAAATTGAACATGTTTTCTGACATCCATATGACAACAGGGGTAGCAACGATAGCACAGCATTTGACACCATACGCCGCTGAATCGCTGTCGAGGTCGTGCTCTTCAGAATCAGCCGAAAGAATAACCCCGTTTGACTCGATTGGAAATTCGCTGCGTGAACTTGATGCGAACGGTGATCTGGTTACTAGCCCTGTAAATGCAGCTCAGTGGCCGCAGGGTAAAGTCGTAGATCAAATTCTTGTCGAGTCATTTGAGAAGGCAGCCATCACATTCAGACGTTGCATTGAATTTGAATTGCGTTCGGTTGATCATTGGGCCTGGTATGTTGCATCTTTACTGGGTGTTGTTTGCGTTTCTTCAGGTATGCCATTGTCGTTGTATGACAACGAAACGAAAGATCCCGATGTGGGTGTAAAACGTGAAGAATCATCGCACAGAATCGAACGAAAGAGGCCACAATTAGTCAACTACGCCGAAAGGCGGTCGCATGCTCGCAGAGCCATCTTAGATTTTATTGACATATCATCTGAGATCCAAGATTGCGCGATGTATCACCACGTACTTTCTTCAATGCTTGAGTGGAAAGAGGCAATTCGTCTGATGTATCGTCCAATGCTAGATTTGTCTAACCCAAGCCATAATTTCGATTCTGAAGTTCTCAAGATTCATGCTTTTCACGTAAGCTGACATCGTATTCATAAATCATCTATGCCAGTGCATTCATCTAATTTATTTTTCTCTCTCTTTTAGATTTACGAATGGGCCCGGATGGACTCCTCGGAAATCTCCTTGGCTAGAGTGAAAGAATTATTTGACAAAAATCTAATATCACGAAATTATATGCTTGATGTACTTGCCCGTGCCGTCGAAAGAGAACCATGCAACTCAATTCACTGGTATCGGCTTGTGAACACCCTAGGTAGTTATGCGGAGGATCGTTGCGCTGTAGTCGGTATCAAAGAGCACATAGCCGACTTGTTTTGGTGGGGAGAAAGCAGAACATCAGAGTGGGAAGAACAATTCTTTCGTCCTCCGAAGTCAGCAACATCAATAGTAAAGCCCGAGTTTGTAGCACAAGTATCATCTCAAATTGATGTTGACGAGCAGCAACCCAGCCAACCGTCTACAGAAACCAGTTGTCGCAGTGACCGCTATCCATATGATTCTGTTTTCGTCATTAACCCAGAAGTTTCCAAGAGTTGGATTTGGGACTCGTCAACTGCTATCGACGAAATTAGTGGAAACTCATTCTACTCCATGGTTGATGAATCGCGTCTACCTGGTCGAACTTCATATACAAAAAATAGACAAATGTTCCTTCTCGATTCATCGTTGTCGAATTTTCAGGAGCAAATGCAAAATTATCCATACTGCGAGGCACTTTGTCTCAAAATTTTAGTAGCATCACATATGGTTGGTATTTCGAACGGTTTCGTTCAAGATTCTATATGGTTGCTTGCAGTCAAATATTGGAAGACCAAGCTATTATGTTTCAACATATGTTTACAATGGCTGAATGGGTGCGGGATCGATGTTGCGGAGTGTCTAGATAACAAGCGCAGACAATATCATAACTTTGCTTTATGTCTGGATGCTTCTTCCGCTCATTGCTTGACAAACGACATAATATGATTGATATGAAGATGTTATGTTCATGAATTCTCCTCTGTAATCTTTTACATTAATACATCAATTCTGAAATAATATTCTAGTGTTTAGCTACGCCTATGATATCTTGAGAACGAATAAATCTGCTGATGTTGCGTCCATACTTCATGCACTTCTTTCTAAAGTTTTCTACGGGTGCTGTTTAATTTTGAAAAGCCGAAGTTAAACGATTTCTTTCGCGTTGAAGAAGAACCAATCATTTACATTTGTTTTATCGACGACCCAGGATCGACCTTAACAAAACATTTTGCTCGCAGTGGAATGCAATATATCGATCCATCTGATGCCATAACACCACCTTCAAATTTATCTTTACAAGAGACCATGCCATCTCCACAATACATCACATCGATTTGTTCGTTTCTGCATGAAAGTTCATTCCCGCTAGTGTCCCAGCGTCGTACACCAGGTGGGACAATTCTTAGAATACCACAAGATCTCTGTGGAATGCCTGAATGCATTAAAGAAGTCAAAGCTCAACTAAATGAGTGCTGCACCAGCAGATGACAGTCAAGTCGCAATGCTCACCATAGATGCACCCGTCTCTTGCCACAAAGCCATTCTGGAATTTGTTTTCTCCCTCTGTCATCCTTGGCCCAACTAGAACAAGATCGTCGCTCAACATGTCCATTCGTAAGACATGCTCAGCATCACAGGGAAAGAGGTAGGCATAACGACCGTCAGCCGTAAGTGCACCACCTAGATACTTGTATCGGTTGTCCCATCGATGTGTACCACTTTTGATGACACTGTTGTTACCAACCAGATAGACTCTTTGCTTTAAAACGTCAATAACAAGAATAGAGTCAGCATTGTTGGGGAATCCAATAATTTTTGCTCCGTCGTGCGATGCTAAACCTCCATGCCACTTCCATTGCCCATCAGGCAGACCTCCCTCCGCCAATATTGTAACTTCTTGAGTTCGAGGATCTATCTTGAGAACTCCGTTTGCATTGTGCGGTATACCTAAGGAAGGAATCATATGTTTTCCGACCAAGGTAATGCATGTGTTCATATTTACTATTTACTCGAAGACGATAATATTCTCACCATAAATGCAACCATCTATTCCTAGAATGCCACCGTACCCTGAAAACAAAATTTAAAATACTTTCTATTCAGTTATGTGTCCATAGCAAGCGTTTCTTTCTTTGACAACTCACACTTTGCCTTCCCTCCGAAATCTGGGCCAATGTACTCAGTTTTTTCTAATCGAGGATCGATTTTCATCACCCGCATTGCACTGAATGAACGATGACCGCAGGCGACGTATCAGCAACTCAACAAGAGTGGAGTTGGAAATTATTACAACATACCTTGCAGGAACAGCGTATACAAATCCATCTGAAGCTAGATTACCACCATGATATAGCCATCCCTCTTCAACATTTGGTATTGGATCACCTGAAATAAAGGTGGAAACAGTGGATGTTTCTGGGTCTATTTTAAGAACACACCCAGCATCGCTGTTGCAAGGCAATGCCAAACAACATCCAGAAGGGTAGTCATCGGTTCCCATTGCTGATGCTGGGACTTCAACACCTCGGAGCCACTTAAACTCTCCTTTGTACTCTGGTCCTATCAAGTCGACTACTCCCGTCTTAACGGCTACTCGAATAACTCTCTTTGCATGCCCTGGAACTCCTGTGATGAGAGAGTTATCCCTGTTAGTTCCTAACAAAAAAACAGACTCCTAACAAAATATACACCCACCAAAGACATACCGACCACATGGACTTGCCATGCCGCCGACTTTGATTGCAGCCGCATAACGATGGCAGTGACAGAAAGCAACGGTCAATTCGACCTGAGACCGGCCAGTGAGAGAGAAAGAATTGCAGACGAATTAAGATTCTCACGATACTTGTCTTGGCCTAGCATGTCAAGAGGTTTACCATTACTGGAGATAGGAGCCAACATAGCTACTCTAGCAGTACATACTGGGGAGACGGCACCATTGGCCAAACATTTCTCAGCGTTGAGTTCATGGCTCGTGTCCTCAAATCTCCCCCCTCGAACGATGGCGCGTAACATATCACGTTTTTTTTCATCAGAGTTACAGCTCGACTTCTCTCGATATGGCAGGACTCCATACAATTCAGCTTGTCTGATAGTTAGTTCTGCCGGTCCTAATCTATATCGAGGTCTCTGTATCAGCCGAGGTGGAAATACTGGTTGTCCAGGCGCCTTTCTCCATAAATAATGATCATTTTGCTCAGAGTTGGGACTGTTCCAAAAAGTAATGCGTCGATGGTCGTGCCAAGACTCTTTATCTGGCCTGTGATCACAAGTTCGACCAGTCCGATATGACTCCAATTTCAATCGGTCTAGATCACTCTGCATCTCTTGGTATGTGTTGAGGTGTGAACGAGTATTCTCGGAATAAACACCATTCTTCAATAGACGCTTTGGCCGAGAGAAATGAGCATATTCGTTGACAGCTTGTGTTGGCAACATACTAAAATACCCAACGGCTCGAAATTCTCGAGGTCCATCATAGACCACTTCACTCTTAACTGATTTACATTTCTCACGTAAAGTCAAAGTTGGTGCGACTCCAGCATGAACCAAATCCGAACGCCATAATATCACGTCACCGACGTTGGCATAAATCCTCTTCTCCTCACATCCCAAATTCTGCAAGATGTGAATTTCGTCATCAATGAGAGGCACCCAACATCCATCACCTGACTTTGACGACTGCGTGGCACGATAAGTACCACCAACCAACTTACGGTGAACTTTTGAATGTGAATTAGAATAGCAGAGGAAATGTCCACCACCACTTTGTCGATCGATGGATTGGTTGGTGAATGACACCGACGCTTGGATGTAACACAGCCCTGTTAAATCTTTCAACTTTTGATGCCTTTCCAGATTCCTATCCGGTTGATGATTAATTGACCCTTTTAGTTCGTCCATCGTACTGATCGGGACGCCTTGATCATAATGTTGTCCTTCGGAACTTGGCTGAGGCTTTCCACAGACTTGAAACAAGGGTGTATATGTTCTTGACATCCCATGACATTCGTGCTCCTGAACATTTCTCGTAGAGGAATTCCATTCATAGGGGTTCCATATAAGTTGTCGATGTTGTTCTGAGTCCAATTCCACCACCAATGGACGACAAAATGTGAATCCTTCTTTGGAAGACAGTAGTTGTCTTGTTCCAAACAATGGCTCAAATATGCGATCAGCAAGAATTTCCCGTACATGTCCTAAAACAAAGCCGGCGCCCAAGGACTGAAACATATCGGGGAAAGATGAATAACCGGTGTGTGGCCATGGGTCGATATCTTGATAAATATTTGGGTCCGTTTTGATTTCACTGATCTCTTCCTCCACTGCTTTCACCTCGCCAGAACATGCGTTTTCAACAATCCGCCCATCTCCAGAGGGATACCATGAATTCGGATCATTGCGGTTTACAACTCCAGCAGAGACATCCTCTACAAAATCCCACATCTGTCCGAGGGCTTCGTCGCACTCTGCCGGAGTGAGCACGCATGGTATATGAAAGTATCCATCAGTGGTAAGCGCTTTTATGGCATCACCGACGTTGTAGTGACATGAGTCAGAACAGGCAGCTCTGTTGAGATACTTCATAAGTGGATCGAGAACGAAGTTACTTTCAACGCCACCGGGGTCGTTGTGTTCACATTCCAACCCATCGCTGAAATAAGCTTGCATGATTCTAGAGCGGCGGATTCGGCAGCTCTGTCGGTGGATGGCAATAGTAGAGCTGTAGGCTGCGATAATATTGTCGTGGCTAATTGTATGTCCAAACGACCATCCAAACAACATAATCGAAGACTGCAGGAAGTTGATGCCTCGACTCTCGACTGGTAGTGGAGGTTGCCGATGGAACAAGGAGGGTAGGTACGGGTAGGCAGAGGTACCTAGGTAGCCACAACATTTTCTACTACCGAGTTTCTCGGACCTTAAGCATTTTCTTTTTTTATTAGACGTAAAATCGAATTTTAATAACCCGACTCTCAGATAGGGGGAAATACGAGCTATAATTATAGGGGACAGGTACTATTGCCGGTCATCCGATCGGCAGAAATTGAGTTATGTATAAGTAATACTACTTTATTATTTATGAATGCCAGAGAAAGACGGCAGTAGAACCTAGTAGAACCTTTGAGAAAGGAGCTCAAGAATCTAATTCAAGACGATCCAGTGCAACTTTTTGATTCCTCGTAGAAAAAGAGAGTAATACTAATTCCACGGTCGGTCATCCAGCTCGCGCATCTTGTGAAAAAATAATGCTAACTCTGTTCATAAAAAGATGATGTTCATGAAAGAAGCACAAACCTCAGCCTACTTCGCACCGATCCAGATTGCCTCGGATCTCTCGATGTCGTTGCGGTGACTGAAGGAGTAATCCATAATATTTGACATGTTCTCAGCTTTATCTCCTAGAGCCCAGGTGGCCTTCGCGGTTATATCGTATTCATTTTGTTCGGGCAGTCTTGTTCTCGTCAACAAACTAATATTGCATCAGCTCCCTTACCCATCGCTGGTCATCGTGGTGCAACTCTGGTCGGCACTCATCTTCATTCAAATCGCTCAAGCCTTTAACTTAATCGAGGTGGACCCCATCCGATGGAAAAATGTCAAGCCATACCTCGCCTACACCGTGGCGTTTTCTCTTGGAGTGTATTGCAATATGAAAAGTTTGTCCTTGTCAAACGTCGAAACAGTTATTGTATTTCGCGCATTGTCACCTCTCTTTGTCAGCGTTGCAGACGCCTTATTTCTAGGGAGAGAGTGGCCGTCAGTTCGAAGTTGGATAGCTCTTAGTGTCATCGCTGCAGGAGCCTATGGTTATGCCTTGACGGACACACAATTTGCAACGCAGGGAGTGCTGGCTTACTTTTGGCCTACTTTGTACTTGTTTGTGATTAGCTTCGAAATGGCCTACGGCAAGAAGATAATATCTGGGGTAGACCTCAAAACCCGGAGTGGTCCTGTACTCTACACAAATATGCTTGGTTGGCCCCCTATGCTGGGGTTTGCGTGGATGGGTGGAGAGTATGGCCGTCTTTACAATGAGACTTTGAGCCATGCACTCAAGGGCGAGCCTATCTTCTCCACGTCTGCAATATTCCTGTCTCTACTGGGCTGCATTGTTGGAACCGGGATTGGTTACTCTGGGTGGTACTGTCGTGATAAGGTGTCTGCAGCGTCTTATACACTGATTGGAGTATTGAACAAGTGTTTGACAGTCCTCGTGAATCTCCTTATATGGGACAATCATGCCCCAATGGAGGGAATAGCAAGCTTGGCTTTATGCTTAGTTGGTGGAGCCTTTTACAATCAAGCTCCGATGAAAAAAAACCATATTCGCGGTGCTGAGGATGCACCGGTTTCAAGGGACGAAGATAAGGAGACAGGCATGACACCATTGCTTAGAAGGGGGGCTGCCCCACCCTAGTTCTCCTCGCTGAAATAGTGGCAATCATATTATTATCAGCCTAGAGGTATTCTTGTATATTTCACCCACAAGTTGACATGTCGTAACGAAAAATAGAGCTCTAAAAGAATTCTAGATTAGGGATGATTCAGAGAAACCTTTTTTCTGCAGCCTGGCTTTCGTAAGCATCGGGGTAGCATAGTTTGAGATGAAGGACGAATTAGATTATTCCAAAGAATCAATTCAACTGTTGACTAGGCGATCTCTCCCAAAGAATAGTCACAATTCTTGCCCTCCAAAGTGGCGATTAACTCTACGAAATCTCTTGTCACAACACCATCTCCAACAGGTTTACTGACCAAGTCAAATGATCTTCTCTTGTATTTTTCATCTTCCAAAGCAGCTATCATAACATTTGCAACATCTTCCCTTGGTACGCTATTGTTGGATGTCCCTGGAATTTTATCATCTACCCCCAAACACAGTTCACGTTCGTCGCCAGGTTCGTTGAGAAGACCGCCAGGATGCACGATAGTGTAAGTCAACCCGCTCTCCGTGAGGTAAACTTCCGACTTGCGTTTCCATTTGAGAATATCTCCACCACTGGTAGTACCATCAGCATTCGTGACTCTTCCTAAACTGTTTAGGGAGTTGAGTGGATTTGTGCCGCCCATGGAGGAGCACAAAACCACGTGTATGTTTGGATTGGAAGACTTCGCCGCATCAATTAAAGACTTTTGGCCTTTCCAATCGACAAGCTCGGGCTGGCCATTCGGGAATCCAAAGATTGGCCTCTGTGTCTGTTCGTCGACTTTTCCGGTTGGGGCAGGTTTAGCACTGGTGCATATCATCAAGGCATCGCAGTCCTTCAACAGTTCAACCAAACTGGATGTGTCTTCGTTGGTTATATCGCACAAAACGACTTGATCAGACTTGTCTTCACCAATTGCGTCTACTAGAGCCTTTTGGGAAGATTCGGAGCGAACTGCCCCGATAGGAACGTACCCTGGCCGGGCAAGCAGCTTCCGAAAAACATGCTGACCAGTTTGTCCCCCAGCGCCGGTAACAAGTACGCGGCGAGTGCTATCCATAGCCAGGGCGCAGCATTGGGCAGTAAATGAGGAGACGAAGAGAAGCAACAAGCCGGAGCATCGGTTGCGGGTAATAATATTCTTTCTTGTCATCGTGAGTGATAGGATGTTGTTGTGAGACACCAAAATTCTGAAACGATATACCATGATCTTCAAGCATGGAGAAAACATCGGATCTGGATTATACCGGTTCCAATGTTGACATCGTTCGTCCAACGGGATGAGTTAAGAGTAAAGTCAGATTCGGAAGATGAGAGAATATGGATATTTCTTGATCTTGATAGGAAAATTCGACGGAAAGCACTGAAATGAGCAACCAAACTCATCACCTCCTCTTCTTTGTGGTTGGTACGATATCCACAATGGCGTCGGCGATCGAATAGAAATATTATGTTTCCTTCGTGGATCCTTACTCTCATGCTTGCACTGAAGAGCCTCCACCTTTCGAAATCATTTCATATTTCCATCGCTACGAGAAGCGGCATCCGCTCCAAAAAGATTCATTTAGAAGCCAACCCGGTTTTTCAACGACACAAAATTGTGGACATGTCGTCACATTTGAATCACAGATTACCTGGAAAGAATGTTGACCTCTCCGGGTTACACGACAATATTGTGATTGGTCTTGCACGCGATTTAAATCTGCATAAATTCCTCAGGAATGATTTAGGAGCTGACTCCATATCTCTTGATGTTATGACACCGGAAGAAACGAGGACAATTCTCGCTGACTTTGTGATAAGCCATCCAGAGGCAGAAAGGACAATCGCTCGCCTTGTTCTTCAATATCTAGGCATCAATAAGTCGGTATTCTCTTCGCATCGATCGTCTAGTGCTGATTATGATGTCGGTGCTTCATCAGACGCCGATTTGTCTCAATCACCTGTATCATGGCTATCACACGAAAGCTGGACTTTCATGTCTCATGATGAAAGAATAGCATTTGTAGATCACCTGAAAGATGGGAAATTTCGGGTTCCAAGTCAAAGCTTTGGAAAAGGAATCGATCGCGTGGTTTTGGGTCATGGATCAAGAAGAGTGCTTGTACTTGTAGGAATACATGGAAATGAGCCATGCGGGGTAGAGGCAGTAAAACTGATTCTTCAACGAAAGGCTCTATTTTCGGGAGATGTAAATGTAAAAGCTCAGGATCTCGGTGTAAATGATAATTGGACACGACAAATCGATGAATTATTTGATACCGTGACCATTGAATTCCTTATTGGTAATCCAGCGGCCGTGGAAAACAACACACGATTTCTGAAGAAAAATCTAAATCGTTTGCTAGATATCCATCAATTGTGCAATGACGCGCATGCAAAGGAAGAAGGATACACGTATGAATTGGAACGCGCTAAAATAGTTGCCGAAAGTATTCGAAGTGCAGACTTCGTTCTGGATATTCATTCGACTTCTGCTAATGTGGGATCGTTTGCTCTGCCTTCTTCGACCGAAGTTAGCGAACAACTAGCTCAATGCCTACCAGTAAAATATGTGGTCGAATCTCTTGCTCACATGACTTTGGATGGTGGAACAACTTTGGATTGTGCACTACTACACGATGTTCCAGGAATTACTGTCGAGTGCGGACAGCACTCTCATCCAGGTGAGACTGACAGACGATAGTTACAAAATGTTAATGTCGTCGCCAATGTTAACTGCATCATGATTCGTCGACCCAGATATAGTCTCCCGTGCTGCAGCAGTAATCTCAACATTTTTAGCGTCGCAAATTATGGATGAAGAAGCTGGGCTCTGTCCACAGAAGAAAAAACCAATTGTCATGAAATGTCAATATGCTGAGAGAGTATCACATGGATTTGAGTGGTTGAACGAATTTCCAGAATTTCATTTTGTTCCACAGTTCACTCCCGTTTTCCGTGATGATGACCGTGGTGATGTCTTAGCCCCTGAAGGCGGGGCTTATATTGTCATGCCAACATCAGTCCCTGTGGTTGGGGAAGAGGCCTTGTTTTGGGCTTTGGCTACAACTTAAACCAAATGACACGGAAAAGCGTTGTGTAATCTAACGAATAAATCATCCTTACCATCAGCGTTCAAATCCCAAGCAAATATTAATCCAGAATAGCTCCGCTTTGCCCTCTTTTATCCGAGGTAGAAAGCGAAGAGGGTTCCAACAATCGATACAATACAGAGCATCAATGAGCCGATCAAATGATTCCTACTCAGTTCTTCTTGGCACAGCTTATCCCAACTATTTAGTGCCAAAGAAAGCTCCGGCCCCTCCCAACCAACTGAGTTTAACTGACCTTCAATACTGACGCCATGATATTCTTCATTGCATTTGTAGAGTGATAGATCTGGAAAGCGGGATCGAATAAATGCTTCCAAATCGCGCACCAAAGTTATTTCGTCTAAAATTATTGACTCCTTCACCGAAGATGGCGCACGCTTAATAGTGATAAGGAGCTCAAGAGCAACACATACTTTTTCCAGCGAAAGCGGAGTTGAGTGTTTTCTCCTTGTTTTGGTATCGGATCCCAGCGTGTCAATCTTATCAACAATCGATTTGAATGATGTATAACTGTCATTCCTTGACGAAGAACCCGCTTTAGAATTATGTAGGCGTCGATCCATTAGGCCTGACACAAACGCATCAGTTAATGCCATGGATTCTTGTTTGTTTTGTAATTCAGGTTTTGACGGTATTTTCACGACATGGTCTGGGTACTTCGATGTCGTGTTGATATCCCAGTAGCTATAAACGAAGGCCAAGAGTCTATCGTCGAACACTGCGTTACCTGTCTTACTGTAGGACCTACATTGCTCAGCAATTCGTTGACCTTGTAAGAACTTCTCTACGGGCCCAACAAACTTTCCAGATTGTAATGAAAATGTTTCCACTTCTCTTGACACAATGTTGAATCTCAAAATTGATTGCACAAGTTCCATATCTGCACCACTGATAAAGCATCCCGGCGGAATGGGCAGTGAGACATTTTCTCTGCCGTAATAGACATAATACAAAGCAGAAGAAGTGAACGCCAATGTCAATCCAGATAAATAAGCCCAGTGTAACCCAGGAAGGCCATTCATGGGGTAATACAATAACGGATGCAACAACATTCCAGCGACAGCCCCCGTCACAACGCTGACTTCTGCTGCATAGGGCAAGCTCATGACGTACCCAACAGATATAGTCATGCCCTCAAGGCCGTACATGTGCTCCATCAGCGGCCCATATACATGATGCGGCGCAACATATCCCACAGTAGCTCCGATTCCAGATCCCAAAATCCACGGCGTTTTCATGATTTTGTTCAGGAGCTCTGAGTTTGTGGCCGGACCCCCGAACATGTAATCTATGCATCCGTACACTCCGCCGGCAACGATTGCGTTTCCCACAGCAAAGGGCAATATCAATGATGCTACGGTTCCGTGATACAGTTTAGGCAGGAGAGTCCATGTGGCAAAGGATAGAACTGTTCCCCATCTTCCCTCCATGGCTTTTCGCATCTGAGCATCGGGAACCGTTATGCGCAAGACCCAGTAAAGAAATCCGAGTGCAGGGAAGGAAGGTGTTGCTAAAGCTGTCGTAGTACTGACCAATGCTATGCGAATTGGAAGGGGTGGTTGATGATTGGATGATGTGAGAGAAACTGTTGATTTTGTTGCTGATGCTTCTGACTGTGGGATCGACGTTGAAGAGATTTTGCTCCCCCACGTGGACCTTTTGATTGAGACAGGGCATGTGGCAGCTGGAGGAAGAGTGAAGATTGTGATGTAGATCAAATTCGTTGAGTCAATAAATTGTGACCGTTTAGCGTTTAGCATACTTCGTTAACACGAAGTCGAATAGGTAGTTGAGTGCAATCGTGCACGGGTCAAACATGTTCGGTTGAAAATGGAAACAATACAAAAATCATGCATACACATACATGTACGAGAAGGCCCCCTTTGTTACCGAATATGAGATGTACTCTCACCAGGTGGATCCGCAATAATTATTTGAGTTCGTATTGGTGAAATTCGTTGCGAGAACGGTGAGCTGTGGTAGAAATTGCAGCCTAGGCGCGTTGATTGCCTTGCTAACGCCGACGACCATCTTGAAGATAATTTGGGTTTTCGGGGGAGTTGTAACATCACCGTTTTCGCTGCATCCATCATCAAATATTGAGCTGTCTCGTAGAACTATCGGACATAGGGGGCGAGCTAAAAAAAGGGGAACTTGTTGACACTATTATTTTTTTCCGAGTCTGCTATACGATCTACATATATTATACCTATACCCTCCCATTCCATTGCTACCGAGCCTACGATACTAGTACTTATAGGTAGTACCATAGTGCGTCAACGACGTAAACTCTGTCAGTCAGAGGCAACAAGGGGTTTTGACCTCTCTAGCTCTAATGAACAACGTAACGCCATGTCGAACCAGAACATAATCGGTATCGAGAGTGCAAATAAGCCCTGGCACAAAAGAATACTCGGGCTAGCCGTAGCATCCATTTTCAGCGTCGCCTATCTTCTCATCCCAGCCTATCTCCTTTCGGCGATTTTGTCACTAGCGTTGCGCTATCCTTCCATTCGATTTTCATCGATTTATTCTATCCCCCTCGTGATCTCCATTCTGACCCCTCCACGACATTCGCCTTGGGCTCTACGGCTCCTCAAACCAATGCTGGACTACTTCGACTTTGAAGCTATTCACTTGGATGAGATAAACATACGGAAGCAAATGAACGAAGGGAAAGGTTTCATATTCGCAGCGCAACCCCACGGTGTCTTGAGCTACGTTGGGATGTGTTCTGCGGTTAACAACCCAGAAGATGTCTCGCGAGTTCCGACAGCTGCCGCGTCGGTTGTATTACAAACGCCTATATTGAAGAATCTCATGGGAATATTTAATTTGGT
Source organism: Cyclotella distinguenda (assembly GCA_036939455.1). Taxonomy (NCBI): domain Eukaryota; phylum Bacillariophyta; class Thalassiosirophyceae; order Thalassiosirales; family Thalassiosiraceae; genus Cyclotella; species Cyclotella distinguenda. Next base: position 4,307 of record JALLPF010000045.1, on the reverse strand, counting down.
GGATGCCTCCTCTGGAAGTATCAAGAGCATACTCAAGGATGGGGGTTCTGTATTGATTTACATAGGAGGAATTGCGGAGCTGTTTAAAAGTTGCAGAGATGAGGAGAGGGTGTATTTGGCGAATCGCAAAGGATTCATCAAGTTGGCCTTAACAGAAGGTGTCGATATTGTCCCGGTATATCTGTTTGGAAATACATCAGTTCTGAGTGTATTGAAGCATGGACCTCTTGCGGAATTGTCGAGGAAGCTTCAGATTTCTTTGACATTGTTCTGGGGGAAGTGGATGCTACCAATACCCAGGGACGAAAAGGTGCGTGGATGAAAGATGGGTATCTTTCTCACGAGCGTTTCCATTTTCACTGATACTTTTTTCCGGTAATTAAGTTACTCTACGTTGTTGGAAAACCTATTGGCTTACCCCACATAATTGAGCCTACCCAGAAGGACGTTGATAAATGGCATGGAGTATACTGCGAAGAAGTTAGAAAGATATTCGATAGTTATAAAGAGAAGGTTCCACTGTATAAGCACAAGAAGCTCGTTATTGATTAGAGTAGTTGATGCAACAATATCCACAACCAATCCGTAGTATTTGATCAGAAAAAGAACTCCATGAAAACTTTCCCAGGGTCCCTTTTTCTATTAGTGCCGCGGGAGAAAAGATTTTGTAATTCCCGTTTACAGATAATTGACAATTTCGTTCTTGGGACATTCCATTTCCTCCAACTCCCGGCCTCCTTTATAATTTTGTTACTCATAACCTAATAGTATATAACAGTATCGATTTTCGTGTTGCTACGTCAGTGGCTCAGTCAAAGTCTTCTCCGCTCAACACTTCATCAGCAGTACTTGCGTCTCGTGCTTGCCAAGGTCTATCCCCTCCCTCACAATAGGGCACAACCCTACACACAACATCCCTCTGTTGTAGAAGCCCTCCGAAACGCAAGCATTCATCGTGTGACCATGTTCCGAGGCAAGAAAATCCTTCACTTTTCGCATGACGCGCGAGCTCCGCAGCATCGTCGAAGGGCATTCCCAGCACGTAAGAGCACGACGATGCGACGTATTCAACAGAGATTCGTGGATTTTTTACGAAAGTCTCATCTAGCAAGAGGATATGGAAAGGGTCATCCGATTCTCTTGAAACATCAGGATCGTCAATCAGCCACTCCAATGGACCTCGTATTTCTCCCTGCCCGGAGGGAATGGCAATGTTTCTATCTTGCTTCGTACGCCGCTGAGTCCTTGTAGTCGGGAGGGGTTCAACAATGGTGGACATGGACATGTGGCTGAATGTCCGATGAGTTATGGCGGGGTTAAAGGCAAATGCCGAAGAGATGGCGACTGAAGCCAACGATACGAGACGGAACAACTTTACTGCCATGGTTCTTGCGTTGTTTTGTCCAGAACCACAGAACTCCTCAATTATTCTTTGTCGGCAATGTTATTTTCCTTCGCGATGAGAGTTTCGGGGAGAAGTTCCAGAGTCAGATTGCACCTCTGACTCGACGGCGTGAATGTACCTTTTGATGTCGAAAACGTCGATGATGAAAACAATTACTTTTACGAAAAAACAAATTAAAACGAATACTCAGACTTACAGGTAAAATTACTTATGCTTATAAGTACTTACTTATACTATAATATAATATAAAAAGACGGAATAGTATCTACCTATACCTTACTTTACTATTGACTTTACTCGCAACATCATCATGAATCATGACGCAGTTGGTCCGCTGTGAAAAAAATATTGTAGACAATCACGATGATCAGTCTTCAACTCATACTGACATCCATCCTATTGCTTCAGCACGAAATTCTTTCAATTACATCCGCTGCATTCGTCCTCATCCAACGAAAAGGGACGACTCACTTCACATTCGAACCTTCACATGTCTCGTTTTATATACGGAACTCGGCAAAACAATCAGTTCCCAATCCCGAGTGTGGGGACCTCAAGCAGGATGGAAACGTTATCACCGAAGATTCGCACACACCGTTATGTCCCTCAAAATTTCTGATCCCTCCTCCTTCGAAACAAAAAAAAATAGATAGGCGATCATTCGTCCATGGAGTAATGCTACCAGCTATTGCCATCCCAATGATTATCCTATCCAACCCCCCGCCAACTTCGGCCACAGTAATGAGCACACAAGTATCATCCGTAGGAACTCTCTCGCCAATCTCTCAACGAGATGCCGAGGAAAGATTTCGTGCGGGGAGGGAATCATTGCAGTACCTCCTAGAGCATTATGACGAGATTTGCGAAGGTGGGGGGGATAATGTGAGGAGATATTTGGGTACGGTAGGTGTATCATCGGGTCTATTTGGTATTGGGAAGGCTTTGAAGGTTTTGGGTGAGAATGTCGATGACATTGTGGAATGTGAGTAGTGTGAAACAAACAGATAAAGATGTTATTGTTATACATTACTAGAAATATATGTTCTTAATGTTGCAATTCTTTTCAAACACGGCTCATGAACAATATACCCACCAAGATACCGAACTTGCGATTGAGGTAGAAAAATCAATACAACAAGCCGATGGGAGTGCGTACATGGCAATATTCGTTGTCTCGTCCACTAGTACAACGCCTCCTGCGAAATATTTTAAGGATGCCAAAGTTGAGATCGAACGATGTGCAAAGGCAATGGACGGGCTGGCTGTTATGATCGGACTAAAACTGTAGTCAAGGTAGAGACGTTTAATGATCTGACCGACAGTTGATGTTTCTTAAGTTTAAGTATTGCGTAGATCCCTCATGATGTCTTAAAATTAAGACTGATCAGTTGAATCAATAGAGAACTTAGGTATTGGTTTACCCAAGAGTCTAGGTAAGTAACTGTTTTCTAATTCCAACTTAACCCATTTGAATCATAGTCGAACGATTTCTATTTTAAGTTAAACTAGTCATTTTCCCCCCTTGATAAGTCGACGGCATTGGGACCTCTGCATAATATCCTGCAACCCGAACATCAGATTGCTGAGGAGCAACAATCAGCTCCTTGACTGGAACATAAGATACTACACCACGTTCCATCTGTTGGTTTTGATATCCGCCTACGTGTGTTAGTCCAACACCGTTGTCAACGGGTATTCTATGACAGAAATTATCATCTCGTTCAACATTTTGATAGTTATGGCTAAAATTTTCATCCTGCTCGAGGCCAGAATAGTAACTGGATGCCGCCCGATATCCCTCTGTCAAGCAGTTGGCAATACAGTTGAAAGCCAGCGAAGCTACATGGGAGATATTCAAGTCACTTTCAGTAGCACCGTACGCAGAATGATTTTGACTAGGAATATTTTGTGATTGCAGTGAGCTGATATATGTGTCGGGTGGATTGTGGTACGACCTAAAACTTGTCATGCTGCTGGGAGCCGCCTCAGTCTTCAGCAGTTGTATAGCGTTCTGCCTGATTCTATCAGCATGTTTATGGTAAATTTCTTGTTCTGCCTGTGTTAAAGATGGAGAATCATCGAATGAATTATCCGACATAGTCATAATATTTTTCTGTCTGTCATAATGTTTCTCATCCTGGATTGGAGTTCGCTCATCAGATGATGATGAATCTTTAGATCGCAAAATCCCAACCTCGCTATCTCCCGTAGAGTCGGATAATTCGTCGCCACAGTCACCAGCAGGGATGGTAATCAAATCTTTCCTCTTTCCTTCTTTTCCGTCAGTCTTCATTATTATTTCCACTTAAGTGTTCGCTCTCGGTTATTGTTGACCAGCGACCAGCATTGAGCATAATAATAATATTATGTTTTCCGATTCCAATCGCACCGCCGCACCGCGCTGAAATATTATCCGTATCAGGTGGTACAAAATTCAGTGTATGCCTTTCGATGTCAAAATCAAATGTTTTTAATCCTTGCATGTTTATCAGAAGATAATAATAATATGCAAGATCGTGTAACTCCCAGAACCGATACTTCTAATACTTATATCAGTACTCCTACATCATAATACTTATCTATGTAGAGTACTTACAGTGTCAATAATAATACTATAAATAACTTTTAATCCGTCCGGTGAATAATGCTACTATTTTGACGAAATAGATGAATTAAATCGAATTAATCTCAATTTTTGTAATGGAGTTGAGGCTAATCCTTACGTAGATTACAAGATACAAATTTATACCTGACATTTTGTAATGTCAATCGTTACGTCAACAAATCGTGCTACAAACAAACCAAATCCTGCCTTTTTTTTGTAGAATCGTCCGATCCAGCAATCCTCCAATAGTCATTTGTAGACCTACAAATGACCTCTCCTTCTCGATTTGGTCATAAA
>JALLPF010000044.1:0-20024 GCA_036939455.1 Cyclotella distinguenda | reverse complement strand
CTATCTAAAGATACCTTTTGTGTCACTGATCCTTACGCCCCGTGATCCTTATCTCACGTGGATCACGGTAGTTTTGGGATCGCTCCATTGTGCCCGTGGGATCCGGGTACAGGCAAGAACCTTGGAAGGGCAAGCGAACATAAGAAAACGTGTTCGAATTTAATTTAGAAAAACGAGTTTTGGGTTTATATTGGAACATTACAATGGGAAAATGCAGCCATAAAACTACTCGGATCATCCAAGGACTTCAGCTCACAAATCCTAAGAGCCGCGAAGATTGAAAGTGTGCCTAACATACACTTTACAAAGTAATACTAGCCTCCAAATGAATCGTCCACGGACAATGCAATGAACAAACCCTTGGAATCGATGTTTTTGCAACCATAAAACTTGTGTCCATCATTTTCATACTTGTTGAAAGCTTCCTGTCTCAATCTTTCTGACTCGTCCATGGCAAGTGAAACACTCTGAAGAATCCAGTTGATGCGTTCTGTAGCATAGGTAAAGTCTTGTATCATGTTTGATGATGAGGATTCCAACACAGTTCCTTCAACGACTTTGCACAATTCAACTTGCTTTTTCACCCTTTGATGTCCAGTGTCGTCCGTTTTTTGATCCAGATCTATCTTTTCCGGAGGTTGGAAGTTTTTTTCCATCAAATCAATCTCTACCAATGCATCTTTCCACAAGCGTTCCTCCTTTTCGATCTTTTGAATGTCCATCATCAGTTTCGCAACTTCTTGCCACATCTCCTTGTTGCGAGGATGACTCTTTTGCTTTTCGTACTTCTGACACTCACGGTTTTTTTGTCTTGCAGTGGCCCGTTCTTCTTTCCTTTGCGTCTTTTTGTTCATTGTTTGCACTTTTTGCCTCTCGACTTCATGACTATAACGTTCAGCTTGCAATAGTCGAAGTTGTTCTTGACGATCACTCCAAGATTTCCCAGCGACTTTGGTTGCATGAGTAATACACTTGCTCGTCACTTTCCTGCATATTTCAATAACGTCAACCACATCTTTGCCTTGATGTTCAGGCATTTCTTTCTTAACATTACGCTGAGCCTTGGCTTGCAACTTCTTCAACACAGCCTGAATTTCATATGATATGGAGGGTAAAATGACTTCCTGCAGAGAAAGTAGATTTGATCCAGCAGATCTGAGTTGGTACTGGTGAGAAACAGGTCCCTGGCGGATCGCTTCGTGGTGGAATGCAGCCAGTGTGGTACTGCGTACATGTGGAATTTCAGGAAACACAAACTCGTTATCATAGGCTGGGTGCACTGATTCATCTGACTCGAATCCTTTATGCGCCCCCGTGTTACGTGATGCCATCTGTTGGAAAGTGGTATTTGCGTTTTCCAAATCATTATGAATCAAGTAGTTTTCTGCGGGGAGAGAAGCTCTGGGTCGTTTTATCAGACGACGTTGACTATTGGGGGTTGGTGCTGGAGATCTGTTGTATGAAATGCCAGTAGAATTCTGCTCAGGGGATGTAACGTTGAAATCTTTGGTATCAACTTCGCCTGTCTTCTCTCGAACAGCGACCTTGCGAAGCAAACCACTTGGTGCAGACATTGCTGAGTTCTTCGCCTTTCCAAACGAATCCTCCGCTTCTTCTTGGGCCTGAACACCATCGGCTTCCTTCAGGGAATACGAACCCATGGGCGAGGAACCAATAGCTTTGATAGGAGACTTATTCGGAGAAACGTGGCATCGGGCTATATTAGGAACGATGTTGGCAAGAGGCGAACGGATTGGAGACTTTGATTTCTCCTTCCTCAAGGGGGACAACAACAACTGATCAGATTGCGATGTTGCTTGAGAATCTTTCACCGCTGATTCCATGGGCAAAACCATCTTGATGAATGAACTGTCTAAACTCGTACGAATTGAACTCCAGCTCTCACCCAAGACACCCTCTCCCATGGAACTTGACGAGCTGGATATATGAGACAAATTATTGGAAGCCGTTGATCTCCTGGGGTGGGAGATAGGTTGAAACTTTGCAGATTGAGATCGACTAGAGCCGCGTTCGTTGATTTGAGAACGCTGGCTCGGTCGTTGTCTGTAATTCATTTGAGAGCGACGCTGAGAGGTATTAACGTGGCTTGTATCCATCTTGTCCATCAAATCTGGTGTTTCTAGGCTGCTTATTCTCACTTTTTCCGCAATAACGTTGGACGGCATATCACCATTCATCAAGGATGCAGTACCGCCCTCGCATTCGGCATTATCTTCATTTTCTTTGTGAAAAGTGCTCCAATTACTTATCGAATTTCTTCCAAGCAAAAAGTTTCCAACGCTCTTTCGACGTTCATACTCCGATATATCTTCCTCGCTTTGAATTGAGCTATTGCTTCCCCCACTATTATTTTGTTCAACCAATTCTTGATACGTTCGTCCCGATGTGGTGAGTTCCTGCTCGTTGTCAACAGCATGCTGATTTGTCATACGTTGCAACTCTTTAAAATCCGCATTCATTCCCTCGGTGAATTCATCGGTGAATTGATCGCCGTTCTCTTTTGAAAGGGAGTAGGGCGATGTCGACAAGTCCTGAGCACCCACTTCGTCAGAAAATTGGGAATCCCCATAGATTGCAAGGAGGGGCAAACTGGGCGGCGGGCTTTGCCGCCTTGTGGATTGAGCGACCATGTTTAGTAAATATAAGTACTTTAATATTGATTTTGAACGGGCAATCGTGGCACGAGTGTGAGAACTCTGTCATCACAACATCATCATTCAACGTTTTGGCGTCATTGTTTTCGGGCGTCAAGGCTAGGTAGCGGCGACGATTTTTTCGTTGGCATTGTTTACGATTATCCGACGTACCTACTCCCTTAGAACAAAATAAAGTTTGTTTTTAGATGTGGGTAACCGATGTCAGGTGGTACGACCTTCTTACTTTGTCGCATGGACCACGACGAAGCCTAAAGACCAGCAAGACTCACAAGCTCGGATAGAGTTACTTATTCCTAAGTTACACGTGGATACCGTGTGAATTAGAGGACGTAAAACAATGACTATTTGAGTCACGGTCGTTATCAAAGCATTGCTTAATCGTGAATCGAACCATCTTCTTCATCCTACAATGCCTCTAGAGTGAGAAGAAAGTATAAGTATGTCGATGTTTTGAAATCGTTTTGCGCGTGATTCAAAACCGGATGACGAACCTGACGAGCACTCGAAATCAATCGACTTCCACTCACGAGCTTTTGGTTAATTAAGAATGGGACGATGTTACTCCCGAAGGTGAATAAAATAAATTAATTATTTCTGGATGGCGCAAACCTGAGGAAATGGATACTTAGGCAACGCAATGAGAACACTCGGATCAGGAAAAAAACAACAAAGAATAGTTTGTTTAAAAACTTGATCGCTTTTTACGAAAGAGGAAGGATAAATGAATCTTCCTCATTATGTGGTGGGGTGTCACAAAAGTGTTCATCAGAATAAAAAATGATTGTCTGATGACTTGTCCTTCTCAACCGTGAAACACTTGTATCGCAATCTTCCTGAAGAGTTGTCACGGAACATCCGAAATCATTGTCAGCTCATAATCCATACTCTACAACGATTTCCACGGACCTTAATCATCACCATGGTGTCCACAAATATTCATCGATCCGATGCCACAATGAAAAATGCGTGCAAGATACCACGCCGGCGAGTTACGGTTTCAGAGCCCTGCCCTCCTCCCTTTCCATCCTGTCCAATGTTTCGACGACGTGGCTCCTTACCAATCCCCAAAAAAGTTCAGTTTTCAGAATCACCCCACGTTTGCAGTCTCGACAACAGACTATCCTCATCGATGCAAGACTGGTACACACTGCAAGATCATGCAAGATTCAAAGCAGAACGGATCTACGATTTGATTTCCCTCAAGGGAGTTTCTAAGGAAGACATCGGTACCACCGTATCCTTCTGTCCCGTGGGACTGGAACAATTCCTGTCCAAAAGGAGTCGCAAAGAGAGTCAGGAGAGCAGAAAGTTAGTGATAAACGCGGTACTTAATGAGCAGAATCGCCAACGTAACCTGGGAATAATTGATCATGAGCTGCTGGCCTGTTCAGCGTTGGATCATTCTTCCTGCGAAGGTAGCAAGGCTGTGAAGAGGGGGAAGTTTCAAGAGTTGGCGCAGTTCATGGATTGATAGCAAGGATGGCAGTAATGACGACATTTGCTACTTGGAACTGACCCCAGTCTGTTCACATCGTCATCAAAGTGAGGCACGATGTTTGATCCCCAAGATGCAGATTTGCTTGATCAACAAGCTAATATTACTAGAACATTATTATAGCAACGTGTCTAGGCAGTCTTCCAACCTCGTCGAACCATCGCACCTGAACCCTTCCCAAAGCAACCAAGACCACCTAGATCATTTGCATTGAGGAGTAAACGACAGAATCATAATATCGGAGCTGCCGCAACAGACATAAATCGGTCATGACTTGGCAGTTGTCATGGTATACAACATGAAACTACGAGCTAGATTAAGTCGAGAGTGATCTAATATAATATAGTAGGTTCGGCCGGCGCGGGGGTACGACGAACAAAAATCTAGTTCAAAAAACTTTTAATGATGAATATAACATTATTTTCTGTGGTGCTAAGATCAAGTATGATTCATGGTAATGGCAAGCTGACGATACAATGTGTCAGGCCGGACGATAGGAGTGCAATAGTTTGTTTATGGTCGGCGTCTACAAGAATACAATATCATCAGGGAGTTTCTCCTCTCGAGATCTCCTATTAATTGCGTGTAATATTACCCTTCTCGCCCTTCTCAGAGGCTGCGTTGCCATACTTGGCAAGAAATGCACCGAGCGCAGCCGCTGCAACAGGCAGAGTAATATCTGATTGTTGGTCGATTGACAACATGGTCGAATGGTTGACAATATTATTACCGCCTCCAGCACCACAAGCTTTGTCCTGAGAATTGGAAATCAATGTTTGGTTCTCTGCCTCAATAGCAGCAGCAGTGGCCAGGACCGAGATAGCCTCAACGTGATTTCTGTATGCGTCAGGGTTCATAAGATTCTCTACCATTCGCTCGACGAATATTTCTTGTAAATACTTCGGAAGCGTTGATAGTGCGTTGCAGAGCTTTTGAGTTAGTTTCGGGTCGATTGGATTGTGATTATTGAAGTCGCAGTTGAATGAACCATTACCAGTTCCACACTGCGAGGAGTTCACGGTTTCTGGCAGGAAGCAAGGGGTCGAGTTCACTGTCGATGGAGTAACGGAAGTTTCATTGTACACGGGAGGATCTTCATTAATGAAGTCAAAAATGTTTTCAACGAGATCGCACGAAGAAGACCTTACGATATTCCCCGGTCTGGACGGAGAGGATCGGGGATCGTATTCCACTGGAATGTCTTCGACGAGGAGATCTGCGTCGGACACCATGGAGTCGGGTACAGTAACATCAGCGTAGGGCATATCATCAGAGAAGAAGTATTCGATGGAGTCAGTAGTGGAGACATCGTCGACAGAATATGCCAAAAGGGAGTCAGTGTCATGCTTGCGTCTCTTGTGTGCTGGATTGTACGCAATTGGATTCTCGAGAGACAGTTTGCGTGTGAGTTGATTAAGCTGACTCCTCAGCTGAGCTACCTCGTGTTTGAGGTTCTCAACCTCTTGTTGGTCGGCAACGTTGATCTGATTTGCCTTTCGAATTGCATGCAGCAAGTCAGGTCTGCCCTGGATGAAATTCTCATGTTTGAAACGCCAGTGTTTCGATTCAGCCTCTGCGTCTACGTCGCTGAGTCGGATTCCGTCATTCTTGATTTTACGAAATCCGTAGCTGATTGATTTCAAATAATAAATTGATCAGAAATGCTTACCAAGTGGCACACATTGAAAGAACAGGGAATTATTGGACTTACAAGTTCAGCTGGCGAACGAATGAACTGAAGTTATTATGCTTAAAATATTGAGGAATTATTTCCAACGCAAAGGCATCTGGGTTTTTCACGATGAAAGTTTGGCCGTCTTCAGACCTGAAATAGAAATCAAAAATTAATTAGAGGGTGATCAGGAATCAAGAAGCGGAAATATCACGGCAGAAAAACAAGGGAAAATAATGACTATCGACGAGGGTTTTTTAGGACCGCCCCCTTAAGCGAATTCAACGACACCCTTGGAAGTGGGCCCGAGAGATGGCGCACGAGTTGATTGTCTAAAGATGGCAGGAGCCAAACGCACGAGTCGAAAGCCCGTGTCGATGGTGGGGGCGGTATGAGATGAAACAAGGCAAGCAAGGGGAGTCCGACGGGTCTGGAGACTTACCAGGTCGCAATATTCGGGTCACATTCGTCGATCATGTGATAGGTCTGTTCAAATCGAAATGACGAGATTGGTGGTTGGAAGAAGTCAGAGGGTGAGAGATGGCCTTCCTTTCAGTTTGACAGGGACGTTACGACACGCACCTTTTGCAGAAAGACAGGGACCTCGTCCTTCTTCGCGCTCTGTTTTTTCGAGGTCATCTTCGATTTCGGGGCGGCGAATACGGATGGGTCGGAAACTAGGTTGAGGAGCGGCGGTTTGTTTCCAATGCAGTGGGTGGTTTCCATGGATGTGTTCATTGTTGCCGTCGTGAAACGAGGGCGCAATACTAATGACTAACTTATTAAACTCTGAGGTTTTGAAATATTATAAGTAAAGGTATCGTACCACAGCAGGTAAACAGATGAAAACTAAAAACTCGCGAGTCTGTGAGCTGGCAACCGCGGTCAAAACAAAAATAATGCGAACACAACAACGTTTCGTCGTCATCAAGTACGTCACATTTGCCACGTCGACTACTGGTTGACACATACGAAGGAATTAATATGGTTTTAAGAACAAGTGTGTCTTGCTCTCGGGAAGGATTGGGAAAAAAATGCACGACTGGTTGTTCTTATTCCTGTGAAGAACTTCCACGTGTCAAAAAATGGGTGTCATGGGGTAGGGTTTGTACATACTGATGATTGAGGATACGAATCGGTAGGTAGCTGGTCGTCCGTTGAGTCGAAACAAAACGGTATCCGATGTGCCAATCTTTTTCTGCCTCCGACCTCCAAGACACAACAAGACACAAGACCTCGATTTCTACAACATCATCAACTTCAGAGGCAACGGTGTGCCCAGACAGAAGACCGGAGACCTGATGTTCTTGAAAGAAGTGTCTAGGTAGGAATAGATTAATGTATTTAGTATTTAGGGATTATCACATCCCGCTAGTATTCACATCCAGCGCGAGGAAACGAACAATATGAAGCTGCTAAGCCGAGTCAAAGCAGCAACGCTCCGCAAATCCAAATCCGGCAATCAGAGCGATGCGTCGTTACAATCGCCAACTTCTACATCGGCTCATGACACCGGTTGCGACGCAATTTGTTGTGGGGAAGTGCCGGTGGATTCGACATCTCCACACGGTCTGTCGCAGGATAGGCAACAATCACTCAACGATGCGAACGAAGAGGGTCTTGTACCTGCACCTGCTTCTGAACCAGTTTTACGGTCCCTCAACCTAGGATCCTTCCATTTCCCCGCATCGTACACGTATCCCTCCCTCTACTCCGAAGCCTCGTCCATGCTCAGTCTGTCTCTCCTCATCTACACGCTTACCGAGTTACGCGAATTAGCACGCCGTGGTGTTCTGAATGACCCTGCCAAATCTCTGAGGATTCTGCAAATGCCGCTACCGCTCGAGACAGCATGTAGTATCATAGAGAGTGAAGCTGAAATGTTGAAGGAGGTTCTCAGCGACGGGAAACATGACGCAACTCTCAGTGCGTTGAGTTCTTTGATGGAGGACCAGAAACGTCGAAAAGAGAAGGAACATAAAGCAAAAGAAGTCAAAGTATCAAACTCAACGGAACCACAGGCAGCGAAAGAAGAACAGGGCATGTTCTCCGGTTGGATGGATTCGTGGAACGGCTGCCTCGGGGGGGGATTTTCGTTTGATGAGATTTTCTGTGGGGGTGACTTGGGAAATATTGACAACGGTCATGGAAACGATCCGAACAATAATGCACAATCCTCCATGCTTTACACCGTCGAAGATGCGAAATGCAATGAAGAATTGGTGTATGCTGTGGGCGTCAATCCGATTGAGGAGAGAATAACAGTGATGTTTCGAGGAAGTGTGACGAAGGTGGATTTTATGACGGATGCCAATATCAATATGTTGCAGGTACCCGAGCCTTCACTGCCCATGGATTCAACGAACAAATCAATAATTGGAATACACCAAGGCTTTTATGAATATCTCTTTGGCTCGAAGGATGGAACGCCTAGCAAATACGAGGAAATCATGACATTCGTCCAACAATTATTCTATCAGGACACCAATCGTCTTAAACATTATCAATTGTATGTCACCGGTCACAGCCTTGGTGGGGCCTTGGCTACCCTCTTTGGATACTATTATGCATCTTCGTCGACAATGCACCGACTACCCCTCCCGGTCACCGTTGTCAGCGTAGCTTCTCCCCGTGTAGGGAACTTACCGTTTGCTAGGTCGTTTACTGAATTGGAAAGCCAGGGGAAAATTCGTCACCTGCGCATCGCTAATCACAGAGACCCGGTCACTCTCGGCCCATCCGTGAGTTCCAAGCGAGCTCTGACCCTGAGTGTGAAATCCTTCAGTCCTTTAGGATATCTTGCATTGAAAGCATCGGGAAATCTCGACAGGGGGAAACATGAGGAAGAATATTATCATACAGGTATGAAAATGAAATTACGGAAAGAAGTATCCGCCTCCGGTCAACAATGTGAAATATCGTATTCCGGTGCAAGTCTGCTATCGAAATCATCTCCACCGCAATCCCAACCGGAGGACAAGGAAGATCTGTCTACAATGTTGGAGGAGTTGAAAACCTCGGCAATGGGTGTTTTTTCGCAAGATCTCCCCATGGTTTCCTACCACTACGGTGAGGCATATGCGGAGAGGATCTTATTGGCCGAGCCCCATCTGGGTGGTCTTGCACTGAATCAACTTTATCTGGAGAAATCGTAATTTTTTAATGTGTATTGGCACAAGCTCTGGAGGTGATTCTCGGTCACGATGCAGTTGTTTTTGAATTAATGAAAATGTTGTTGCGACTGTCGAATACGGAATGTATGTGAAATAATGTTACTAAAGAATAACACACTACTTCTTGGTCCCTGGTAGCGCGATATCAACAATTTCCGTAACGACCGATGACTACGAAAAATAATCAGGCAACGAGCAAGAAGGCTTTGGTGGTGTTGACAAATTCTACAGTCTCTACGAGGAGCAATTTCAATAGGTTTCGTCCTACGGTCACCTCCATTCGTGAACCCATAGACGACTACAAGAGTGTTACAGTTTCACAGCGGAATCTGAGAAGGAGTTGGGACGAACATAAGGTAGGGGTGGAAAGAAGTGCGTGAGTCGGCGTTCGTGTTCGCCCGAGGCCGTATAAGACTGCATCGTTTGAAATCGCCCGCCTCGAATGCGAAATTTCGGGGCAAAGCACTTCCAGATCACCATCACTCGTCCATCGGATGAACCAGCGGATATCATTGGGGTATATATTAGCATGATATGAAACAATTTTCTAACTGCAACACGGTTAAGTTATAGTTGCACTGAACACACGGGATTCGAAATAGCCGAGGGCCGGAGAGATCCTAAAGAAACAAACTCCAAAAATAAACATTCTCTCATGATGCTTCAGCGAAAGTTGCATGCAAGACTTTCCCCTAATTTCCATCAGAATCGTCGGCATCCTCAGTATCAGTGCTGACATTATGTTCCATCAAAAATGGGACCAAATGACTCGATCGGCCACCGCACGCCCTGGCGGTCGCCTCCGATGGGGACATGGCGACATCCTCGGGGAATGTTACGTGTGCTTTGGACGAGATCTTCTCCTCCGCGACCGAGTCGACTTCCTCCTCGGGTGTGGAAGCTTCGGTGTCATCACCCTCGACGACATCGGACTTCATCGGGGACATGGGTTCCATGAGATCATCCTCTTCGTTCGTTGGCTGTTTTGTCTCGGAGTATTCATCGCTGCAGACTCTACCCCGTAGTCCGAATAAATTGTCCGTCGGAGCGTTGGGATCTTGCGGAGGATTCGATACTTGTGATGCCATGTCAGCGTCGCTCTGCTGTAGAGACTCATCATTGAGGACCAATGTTGGATTCTCCTTGACGGTGGGAAATGCTCCATCCTCTTCCCTGAGGGAGGTAAGGGATACCGAAGACTCGGAAACGGCCGGAGCTCCGGTGATGCCATCTCCCTCTTCCAAGTCCATAACGGATTCATCGCTCAATTCCACACTTCTCTCCCTGTTACGACGATATGCATACACTAATCCGACGAGGAGTATGCCAAAGAAGGCACCGACTCCGATTCCAACATACATGGCGTAGGAAGTGTCTTCAAATTCGGAATCGGTTGTGGTAGGGTCGGGACGGGGACGGGCGAGAACTTCCGGATCGATGTTGTCCATTTTGAGATCACGCGACCCGACGTACGCCACGTCAAGTAGATCTTTGGTGAGGTAGGAGGTTTTATTGTCTTGCATATACGATTGAACAATCGTGAGTAGGTATTCGTCTGGATTTGTAAGTTGAGAGTCGGTGTTCATGTTGTTGAGTCGTCTTAGACGTTGCGCTTGTTCCGAGGTGAGCCAAGCAGTCATATAACCGTGTACGGGGGTGCACTGATTGGCAACTTGCAGGGTGGTGACATTGGAAGTGCATTTCACTTTTAAGATTGGAGGTTGAGTCATGAGTACAAGTCCTTGGAAGAAGGAGGCGTAATGAAGAATATAATAAAATTCAATAACAATACTCACGGAGAGTAGTATCGATTGAATCCAACGGCTCCATGCTAACCCCAACAAACCCATATTCATTCCGTCTCGCCGAATTCTGTAGCGATCTCCTTAAAAGAGTCTTCTTCATACGCGTTTCATTCACGAGCCGACTGCCAACTTTTCCATCATTCGATCTCTGCGGACAGTCGTCGAGTCTGATGGCACGGGCAACACCATACGCCAACTTTCTTTCGAACACGCCCAGCGTTTCTTCAATGTCATCCTCCTTGAGATCCGGCGGGGTATATATCTCATAATTGAATCGAAAGTTGATAGTCTCCAGGTTGGAATTGTCGAATGTCTCAAGTTTATTGTCGACTGCGATCCCATCGTCGCCCGGACAGGAATACAGCGTTGGGAGCTCGCTCGACGAACTGATGGTGAACGATTCCTCCGACGTGGTCGTGGGTGAAGGGGTGGCATCGGCGCCCTCAAAAATAAATTCATAATCCACGGTGGAGTTTGGACAGGGCTGTGTCTCGGAATCCCATTCGGGGTTGTCGTTGGAACAGGGATTGCTCGTGGTCATTGCCATATGGGAAGGGTGCGGAGTTGTTTCCGTCTGAGTTTTGGATCTGGCGGTGTCCGACATTGTTGAATTTCGATTCGTCGTTTGTGATTGTAATGTAACGGACGAAGAGACCGAGGAATTTGTGGATGAAGCACCTGGAGACACACTGCTGGTAGATTCAACTATCAGTTTTGTTGGTGCCATCGAGAACTCGGAAGGTGTCAACGACTGCATGTATGATTTGTCATTTATCGAAATAGTAGAGTTTTCCATCGTTGAAACGTTACGATTAGCGCTTGCCACGGCCGATGATAAGGTCATACCAACATCCACCGATGGTATGTCGGTCGTAATCGTAGGAGATGCCTGCGCTGAAGACACTGTATCATTCTTCGCAACGAACGATGTCGAGGCGTATTCCCCCCGTAGCGTGACAGTGCCTGCCGTGGTAATTATGGTCATTGTTCCGCTGATATTACGACTTGTGATTGTGCGGTGACGAGAGAGAAATATTGCGGCGGGGGTGAGGCAGGGCAGGGGCACCAATTGAGATTAAACCAGTGTTGCTTTCCGCACTCCCAACTGGACGCTACCAGGTTTTCGGTGTTCCATTCTTATTGTATTTTTTATATTAATTGAAAAATAAGTATGAAACAACAACTTCATTTTAATTCGTGTTCGTTATCATAATCCTCGCCCAAGTCATTCTCCACATCATTGTGGTCGTGCATCATGGAAATGTAATCGTTGGCTTGGGTCGCGGTCGGCGGCAGGTACAAGACATGTACAGGATTTTGATGCATCTCAAAATGTAGTGATTCCTTCGTGATTTTCGTTTGAAATTCAAAGTTCTTCAAAAAGTGTCACCATGTTTCCAACGATGCGATCCCAGACTGTGCGACACACTTATTGTTAGCAGTTTCGTGGGATTCGTTACAGATTCAAACCCAAGAGCCTAAGTAAATAAGGACTTTCCCGCTTCCCACAAATTCCGTCATCTTCGGAGTGTGCCGTTGGGACCCGTTGATTTCCGTTCCATGAAAAGTGGGCCTGTCAATTATTGTCAATTCCACAGCACTCTGCCCCATCGATCGAACAACGATAACAAAATGCTACAGTATAGTACACAGTACTTCTTGCACCACGATTCAACCTCTACACAACATCATCATCATCATCATCATCATCATCATCAAAAGTCAACAGCTCAAACCCGGTCAATCCAACCACCACAATGCTCGACTACCCCGAAATCACCCCATGCAACTCCAACGACGCCCGAAACGAATTCTCCCTCGAACCATGCAGCAATCCCGGCCCCCTCACCGAATTCTTCTCCTGCGTCGCATCCAACGAAACGGACCTCGTCTCCATGGACGCAACGGGGACCACCTTCGAATTCGACTACGAGATACACACCTACAATGAAGATTGGGTGGGAGCCGCGGAGGAATTTCAAAATGGGTTGGCGGAGTTCATGGCGGTGGAATTGGGGGTCGATTGCCAAGTGGACGGACGATGGCGAGATCTGGGAAAAGTCTCATCTGTATATACGGAGGATGATGCCATTGGCGGAGGTGGAATGTATTCTCCGGTTTGTCTGGGGGTTAGTTCGGGTCCTCCGGATTCTCCGGATGATTTCATCGGTGAGTCGAGTGTCGAGTGCTGTTGGAACTATGTGCAAAGCTTGTGTGTTTCATTGGTGATGTTTCTGTGTTTCATTGTTTCATTCCACCGGATCCTAGCATTATAGCATCCGCTCTCTATTCTTGATCCATTTCGAACTAACATCCAGCGTCCCGTGAAATAATACTCGCATCCAACAGTTCAATGCATCATCGACCCAGGACTCTCTCAACCGTCCCGGTGTACCCCCATGAACGGTTTTCTAACCCTCTACTCCCGACAACGTCGACACCTCACTTCCCTATCCACCCTGGAAACCATTCAAAATTACGTGGATACAAGATCGTGGAGTCCCTCGGAGAACATCCTCGCCGTTTCTTATATAGGAGAGCGAGGTGTTATCCCCGTGGGCATCATTGATCCCGATATATTGTCAAGGCCCGGTGAACGATTGTTGACGAACAAGTCCGGATCGGTCATGAGGAACGCGGATGCAGGTGTGGGGTTTACAGCTATGGCAGTATTGGGTTGCGTCGGTGCCATTCTGTTCGTTGTGAGGGTTGTGCGGGGACGAGTGCGGAGCGATTGAGTTAAGATGCGTTCGGATGTGGCGCTCGTTACCTTTCATGATTGTCGCTTGCTGTATATCGTTTGCAATATCATGAGTCATGAGGCTACGGGTGTTCGTGGCACACTCTAGAGGTGGATGAGTAGTTGATATTCTTCGTGACAAGGATGATGATGATGTATAATTGTTATTGTTGTTGCTGCTGCCTACGTACTTTTCCTACTAAAAACTATATTATGATGCTACAACGAAAGCCACCGTCATTTCTAACCTCATGACCAATTCTTCCATCAATCGCAAGAGGCTCATACCACAACGCCAAGGTTGAATATAATTAATTAATGCATCCAATAACAACACCGTCAAAGAACACCGCGTCCATCATCTTCTTCGATGGTCGTGTCGACCTCCGGCAAACGCAAGGATGAATGTCCCCAACGACCAACAACCCAATCGCAATACCCCTTCCCTGCGCAAGCCCACACAAAGCATGACACGACCGACCCTACAAAGGTCCCCAATGCCATGAACGACAATCCGAAGAACCACAGACTTCGTTCCTCCTCAACGCAGACCGGTCCACCTCGTTCCGTCGCCGAATCCTCATCCGCCAAACTCCCGCAGCCCTCCCTTCCAACAATCTGCGCCGCGGCTATATCCTCCGTGAATATTCCATCGACGTTCAATTCGCAGTAATAATAACGAAGTTCGTCCTCCGAGGAGGGAAATAACAAAGGAACTCCCCCGAGTTGTCCCTTCCTCCGCAGTTCCGGCATTATCGTCCAAGGATGTACGGCGAGGCCTAGGGAATGGGCCATGGCAACCCATTCTTTCGCTTCCTTTTTGGAACGTTCGATAATGCCGTACCTTTCGAGGTTGATGTCAACTTTTGATGGGAGCAGACATTCCTTGTCCGGACCGATTCCCGAGATGTGATACTTGGCGGTGTGGAACCAAAATTCGTTGGTGCGGCAAATATCCGAGTTTACGAGGAGAACGAACGGTGGTATCCAAGGATGATTGATTTGATCCTCTGCCACCGTGGAGTTGTCGCCGGAGACGATGCCGTCGGACAATATTGCATCCTCCTCGACGAAATCCATCCACCGTCGTTTGAACATGGTCCTCAGGTATTCCAGTGTATCACCCTCGAAAGATTGCACCACCAAAGGTGGCACCCTGTATTCATCGTACTCTAACTGTTGACAAATTTTCGCGTGATCAAACAGCAACTCACCAGCCTTGGGGTGAGTGGCCAACTCATTTAAAAATAAATCCGCAATCGATATATTTGCATCCTGGAGAAAGAATTGAGACCGCTTCAGCTCAACGAACAATCCAGAAGTTTTGCGCGGCTCTCCAATCAGACCCGACTCCCTCGTGTTCCGATCGTGCAACAGGTTTACAATCTGACCGAAGCTCGGTATGCCAAACATTTGCAGTCAAACGCGGTCGTCCTCGCAGCTCCTCCCTCCTCAACATTTGAATATCCTCCCAGAAAGTCCTGCACCTAATAGCCCCAAGAATCACTATTCGCTGCACTCCGTCCCGCACTCCCCCGAAACACCTCATCGTCATGCACGTGAACATTGGTCGCGCCGGTTACGTTGGCGTTTGTTTGACGTTGTCATTGCTTTTATTGTAGAGTACGAGTATTGCTTTTGACGGTGGAGTTCATGAGAGAGAAGAACGCTGTGATAACAGGCAGGTGGTGATGATGAAGTATCGTACTTTAGTACAATTGGTACCTAGTTAGCTGTGTGTCATGCCCACAATCTCGTATTCACGGGAAAGGTGTTTTTACTCTTTGTAGTCTGCACATTTTAGGAAAGTAGCGAGGCTACCGGTTTATGGGGAGTGGGGAGTCCTGACTCGTGACATTTTATTTTGTTAGTGGGTGCCTCCCGTAAATCACTGGGTGCCTCCCGTAAATCACTTTAGACCGAATGAAAGTATAAAAAGCCGATATCTGGAATTTCCAGATCCGGAGAAGTACGGACAGACCACGGTCTAGAGTCCAGATCACCTCATCCAGAAAAATTCTGGAAGGGTGGTCATGACCACCTCTCCAGAATCCAGAGGAATAAAGGTACAAATTCCAGAGGTATAAACCAACCGAGCCAAAAAGTTATATCATCTGCGCCATCAAACACAACATCATCAGCTACATAAAATCCACACAATACCACTATGGCACAAGGACGCGCAGCAGGCGTTCCAAACTACAAAAACAAGATGCTCATAGAAATAGTAGAATCGATTCTTCCTTCTGGTAGTGAGCCATGGCATCTGGTTGCATTGGCGTACCAGAAGAGATCTGGCGAGGAAGCTCTTCGCCAGGGTGACAACATCAAGACACATTGGCATAAGAATCTTTGCAATAGGCAGCAGAAGCCTACCGGGATGACTGGTGGCGGTAGAGACAGGGTCCATCGTTGCATCGCCATCAACCGGCTTATCACTCAGAAAACAAGTTCCGGTATCCTCGGGGCATCTTCTATCGAAACCTCGCCAAGTGTCGGTTAGTCAGAAGATTCGGATGAGGACGATGCTTCCTCCGAAAACGGATTCCGATTGGGGAATGACGCTCCTTTTTCTGATCCAATTATGGATTCCCAAATTTTAGGTGAGGATCCTATTCGAAATTATGACTTTGCTTCAATTCGAAAAACTGTGAAGGCTGCGAATTGCAAATCAATCGGCACGCAAGTCACTACAACAACAACCAACGACGACTTTGCTTCCGTTCGTAAAACTTTGCAGGCTGCGAGTCCCGAATCCTGCGGGACGGCAACTACCATCGCAACTGAACTCACCGAGATAATGCCCAAGGATGACAATGTTTTGGAATTGAGCGGGGATGATGAACCCCAAGAATCTCAAGAACTATTGTCGCCACCTCCGCCTTAACTCAATAACGAGCAAGCTAAGACGGCTACAACAACCAAAACAAAATGGAATAGTATTGGCGAATTTGTTCCTAAAATCGCTGCCGTCTCTGTCAACAAAACCACGAAAAGACCACGCAAATCAAAGAAATCTTTGAAGTCCTCGCATCATACTTCATACGCGTTGAGTGACGATGACAGCTTCCAGGAATACGGTAACAGTGTGCAAAAAACGAAGAATTCTACAAATAGGGAGAGATGTTCATTGGGAAAGTCGTTGAACGGTTTGATGGAATCAGTGAAAACAGCTATGGAACGATATGGGCTCCTTGGTGCTGGAGATACAGTTGTAGGCGGTGGGGACGGTGGTGCTAGTGTCTTTGGCGGAGGCGAGAGTTTTGCCGGTAGTAAGATTGCTGATTCGTTGAGCGAAATTCGTTTGATTATCCAGAATCAAACAGCGATGATTGTTATGTTGCAACAGATGTTGACGAATGTACAGCAACAGCAAACAACGACGCACCAACAGCTAACGACGATGGGATTATCAGTTTCAGATTTGAGCAACAAACTTGCATTTGTGAAGAAGAGGAAGCGTTGCATAACGGAACGCGAAAATGCGGCCAAAAATATAAGTGGATCGATTCCAGTTGATACTTCATTTAGGGTTTCGAAAGTGGATGGTGTTGCAGATACTGTCGAGGTCGGTGCGTCTATTTCATTTGGTCCTAAAAACGGTGAATTATTACGGTTGACGGAGACACCGAAGCTCTGACGTTGCCGCTGTGAATTGTCGCAGTTGACAGTTGACGGAGACACCAAAGCTCAGATAGACACGTACCTAATTTGTTCCTGCTTTGCAAATGCATTTATCAATCGAATCATGTTTGATTATGCTATTGGATATAATTTCCAGTGAACTAATATTATTTCTAACGAATAACTTACCAAACAAATATATTACTAAACAATTATTTCATTAACAACAATTAAATTGATGAATTACTCAAGGTGGTAATCGTCATTTCTGATCTACTTGTTGTCATCAGGCTCGTAATCGACATTGTAAATGTCATCGTCGACAGTATCGTATTCACCGGGCCGGTAGTAGTACTGACGGATTTGGTCGTAACCTTCCAGTGTTTGGATTCGTTTGTATTCCGGATCAAATACCATCTTTATCTGATTAAAACCAACGAACTCGGTTCGAAAATTATGTACCAAGATGATGGTCTCAAGAACAAGACGACGTTTGTAGCAATCGGAAGAAGTTTCTGCTTGCAACGCGGAAATGTCCCTTGCAACGCACGCATTCCCCACTCACTAGCCTGACGCAACGATGTTTAAACGTTGCCTTGTTCCAACAAGTAATCATGCATATCACGATGAAGTTGTTGCGCCGTTCTCCTAGAAATAGGTCCAACGAGAATGTTTTCCGAGACTCCAGATCGTGGAAAACCTTGGTCCACGCATATCTTATATTGACCAATTCTCTTTATCATATGATCTAGGAATCGTGCCGTTAATGCGCCGTCGTGCCAACTCTCAGGAAAATTGATTGCTGCGAAGAAGACTTTTCCATCAGGCCCATACGCGAATACATTGTTGATCATTGTGTCACAATCGTATCCGCAGTAGGATGCATTCTGCGTTATCCGTTCACTGGTACACTCAGAATGAAGCGACAATCCATCCATAAATCCGAAGACATCATCAATTGTCGGTTCTCTTAATTGAATCATCCTGGCGAATTGTTTCAACTTTGTTTCTCTAGGAATCTTCACCCTAGCTACGGGATGATACAGCCCTCTTCAACATAAGCTTCAAAATACAAGAGCAAGCAGATGGCGTGAAGCAGAACAAAGAAAGAGATGCTTTAAACCCATTCCACTTCCGATGAAGTACAGAAGAAGGAGAAGGCCCAACATTGCATCCGGTGGTAGAGACCACTGTCATCCTCGTTGGCGTCGACGCAACTTGTGACCGGCTGGGATGATAACATCCAAAAGAAGGTGGAAAGCACGACGTTCCAATCCAGTCATAAGCAAGAATGACTCGTCGTCTCCGTGATCCATGAGATAACGCCAGGCGGAATTGTTTGGATGTACAATAGCGCATCGATGTAGTTTCTTCCTATTGCGGATGCGGTTGTGGTAAATGATTAGCGCACCAATCAACAAAATTAATTGAACTCTGAAGATGAGCGATGCTATTGCAGTGTTCGTCATGATGGGAAAGAAATGTGAGGCTGAACCGCGTTGGGGATGGATGACTGTGCGTGTCCGCGCCTGATTTTTCAGCTAAAAGCGGCGCGATCTAGAAAAAATACTCCTCGAATAAAATGATTTACGGAGCACCTTTTTCAGAAAGGCGTCCAGATCCAGAATGATACTTTTCCAGATCGGAAGTCTGGTAATGGTATAAAAGTATAAAATGATTTACGGGAAGCACCCAAATCACAGCAATGAGCCAACACTCAACCTCAATTCACGATGGCCGCCGCCACATCACAAAATCTTATACCACGCAAAAACCACCGCAGATACAACAATTCTACCGACACCGGACTCAACAATACACCAACAGGTACGATATACCCGGCGCGATTGTCATTATTCACTGTATTGCTCTCGTGATAACCCCTTACCAACATGCTATTTTTTGTTACATTTTTCTCGAATGCAAAATGTGAACATTTCATTCCTTTCAATCAGATTTTGACTAGGGAATTCGCAGAAGGGATGGGAGTATCACTTCTCACCGTCGATATAGGGTCCTGCACGATGTAAACTGCAGTCACCTTGTACTTTTGCTTGGTAGGGAGGCTGATGACCGGGTTCGGGGTGAGAGAGGTTGACGGGAGGCCTGCGGAGGTTCGGCTTGCAATGAAAGGAATCTGCTCAGGGGATAGTGGTGGTTCATGAGGTGGAATAGGGGTGGTGGACATCATTTCTGCAGGACGGTTTCGTTGGAAAAGTTCTTGGAAACGTGTTAAAGCCTGCGAGTTTGTGCATAAAATCCAAGACATTGACAAGGGTGGTATAATTTATATTTTACAAAAACGAAGGACTAGCTCTGAGCTTAGAGTGAGAATTAGAATAGGCATCGACTGCTATTGTCTTGCAATGCAATTATATCGCAAACTCGCATCTGCAGTGCCCTATGCAGGACTCTGCAATGGTATTTTTTGCCACCCTCATGGCCTCAGGAATGTTGAGAAGAGGAGGGTCTTTCTTGACCTGGGCGGCCTTCTTTGCCAAATCCCTCAGCTCGGCCTCAGCCCTAGGCGTATTGGGAGTGTGGGTATATAGTGTTGTCTCAGCTTCTATCAACAAATGGTGGATATATTCGCGGTGTAACACCGTGAATCGCGTTGAGCGACTTTTTTTATGTTCCTCGTTAACTCCGCCATCATAGTTGATGGTCAGAATCTTTTCTGAACCTAAGCGTGTAATGGAGCGAACCCGAAATTCTTTTGATATTTGATGATTTGCTGCTGTACCCCCTTTTGTTGCCTCCATTTGTTCTGGTTTTTTAGTCGAACCCATTCTCAAATTTTCAAATAATCAAATAATTTGAGAATCATCAAAAAGAAA